>JAUUEB010014450.1:14470-26296 GCA_032362205.1 Clione limacina
TTTGCACCACCCCCCCCCCCCCGTAAAGAAGAAAAAACATGCAAATTGCCCCCCCCCCTCTGTAAAGAAGAAAAAACATGCAAATTGCTCCCCTCCCCCCTCTATAAAGAAGAAAAAAGGAAAATTTTTCCCCTTCCTTCTGCATATTATTTTCTTGTTGCTTTTTTTGTCTTGCTGCCACTGTTGAGTTAATCATTTCTTACGAATTGTTATGTGACCTTATTTGTAAGAATAGAATAGAATAGAATAATGGGGGTTAGGTAGGGTGAGGAGGAGGCGCCAAGAGGGGGCGTTGATTTTCAGTTTGTCCGCCCAGCCCCCCCCCCCTTTTCAAAATCCTGGATACACCCCTGATTCTTTTAACATAAAAAGCCTATTAACAAAGTTATCATAGAAATATTTAACAATAATTATTCAACTTTTTTTATTCTATTAACATAAATCTATTTCAACTCTAACCCTTTGATGAGTTGCTATCAAACTTTGTATGTGTTTTCAAATTTTCACAGACCAGATTGATTGAAAATACAATTATCCTATAAAAGATATTAAAGGACACTTCTTTATTTATGATGAAACAAAACTCAAATCTTGTTTCATCTTTTCCTAATTATGCTATGCACAAAGATATTCACAGAGGCTTTAGAAATGTGTTTCCTTTTATGTTGATCTGCACTATTTGCCTTGTAATGATATTGTAAAATTCAAAAGCTTTTGTTGCTTTCTCACTTCAGGCTTGTTCTTGTTTTTCGTTAATCATAAATAAAGAAGTGCAGTACTCACTGGTTATAACACACCACTTGGTCAGAGGAAAAATAGTGTTAATAACCAATAGTGTTGATAAAAGAGGAGGTATATAAGAAAAATACCAAAATAAGGGGTTTTCCCCAAACAGATGATGTTTTAAACCAGCGTGTTTATACGCAGTGACTTCTGTATAATTGAGAATCAATGAAGTCAACAAATGCAAAATTTGACAAAAATATAACAAAAGATTGATGTTCAAAAAGTTTTATCCTTGCTTACTGTTTAAGTAAATATAAACATTGTTGATCAAATTAACAATTACCTTCCTGGCAGATTGCACAAATTTTTCCAGGGCGGAGTGTCTGACAGCCCACATGTCATTGGAGTATGTGTCAAAGGTCGCATCAGATGGACCTCTCTGATAAAATAACAAAGTCAAGAATCTTAAGTGAGGCAATAGGTTAATGTATAGATGACAATATCATAGATATACAAGGTGTCTAAGATATAAGCTTATTTTTTTTTAAAGAAGTGAACGAATGAAACAAACACAAATCATTTTCAAGCTAAAAATGAATTCCCATGGGATATCAGACTAAAATGCAGTGTGTTTCAAATAGCATGCAATTAAAATCTCACTGTGCAGTAGACCCTTGACTAGAAACATTTCATTATAAATACAAAACTTAGAACTCCAGGAGTTTGTTGCTTTTTAAATAATTACCACACTTTTACATATGATGTCTGAAGGTCTTTTCAATATTCTGTGTAAAAAGAACAAATCTAGCATTATTTTGTGAATATTATAAACAAAATTAAAGGTTTAGATTCTCATCTTTGGGACTCAATGTATAATTTTCACAAAATAAAAACAATTCAATCATTATAATAGGAAACATCGCCAAGAAACTATCCCCCCCTTAATAGTCCAACACATTTTGGGTTGCAAACTCGGCTTTTAAAAATCCAAATTCTAAAATAGGTCTGGCAAGTCTATCAACAGGAAACAATCATGATTTTTTGCCGACGTCAGATCCATATTTCTCAAATTTTAATTGAAGAACGACATCTTGAATTCTCAAAATTTGAAATGATTTATCACCTCTTAAAGAACTATAGCAGAATCACCTTCACAGATGTTCAAACCATAACCAGCTTCTGCCATATTTTAATCCGCTGAGCCTACATGACACATGATGATAACAAAATTAGGAAAATACTGCAAAAAAATGTGTAAGTATTTGGTTAACTACTAAATTACAGAGTATGTTATCTTTTAATGTATGTAATATCAGTAACTACTCAAACTCCCTTGTATCTAGTTGAAAGCATAAATGAGTAATGTCGTAAAGACAATAAAATAATTCCTTACAGTGTCAATATTTCTTATTGTTCTCTTGTAGGTCAAGGCTGTTTTGGGTCTTTTGTACTCATCCTCTGCCACAGGGTCACCTCGGATTTTGAACTGAAAAGGAAAAAAGACAAGAAGATCAAAAACGTCATGCAAACAGCACATACACTGAGTGATACTTGAATGTTTGACAAGTTAAAGATAGTAAGTATAGGAGTCCAGATTATTCCCATGGCAAGAGTTTGTGAGTAAATGAGTCATAGATCAATCTGTTTTATAATGCCTAACAAGTGATTTTGTGAGGTTTACTTGGAGCATCATATTCAGCAATTCTTAGAAGTCTTCAAGCTCAGGTGTGAGTGCATAGGACATACTTTATAATGTGAAACTGAATATTCAATTTTAGAAAAAGTTTAAAATTTGGAAAAAAAGAGATTTATGAAAAGTTTTGTTAACTCAAAAATGTTTTTTTTTTCAAAAGTTTTTATATAAACATGAAACATAATTGGTTTTATTTATGGAGCTCTGTAAAGTTAATTGTGTTCATAAAAGATAAAAACATGAGACATAAAATATTACAAAAGAAAAACAGATAATCACAGCGCTAAGTGACAATTTAAAAGAAAGTCTTACATCAAAATTTGTTGTAAAAAATTATGTTAAAGATGATACCTTATAATGGTCAAGTGCTTTCCTCCTCTCTTCCAGAATATCAAATCTTTCCTGGCTGGTTATGGGGTCCTCTCCCATCTTTACTTGCCATCTCAACTGGTTTTGTCTTTCTTCATAGACATTTTGTCTTACTGAATGGTCAAATACAGCTTCCTGAGCAAAGAAAAAAATTATCATGTAATGCAAATTTTATTGCTCAGGTCTTGCTGTATAGCTCTGTGTATAGGTCATATTTATTCTGTAATTAGCATGTAAATTTACCTGTGACTTATACACACTGTACTGTATCTTTTTACATATAGTAGGATAGTACCAATTTTCCATCATCTCACAAACTTGTTACTTGATAAGACTGAGATGAAGTCAGTAGCAGAATAAAACTCTCACGGCCCCATTGCAAGATATTTTCAGCGGGCCCCCTCGCTCAGGGCATATGTTTAAAAAGAGGCCCTCTATTAAAAAAAAACTCTTTTTGCCTCCAGGCCCCAACACAACTGCAATCCCTGCAACTATTGTAGTTCTGCCACTGGATGAAGTCATTGGTACAGAAGACTTGTTTCTAAAAGAAATTGGCATATGATAATTTGTTAAATTTGGTAGAATCTTGTTTGTTCAGGTAATCCTCTTTAAGCCGCCAAGTTTGTGACAATAGCCAAATTTGCATCTAAGCTGGGCTATCAGTTTAACTGCTTGAGTAAAATTTGAAAATAATGTCTTCAGGCAAGAATAACAAAATGTAACCAAAGGAAGCCATATGGAACAGAAAGCTTTTTTATATATAAGGATTATCTCAGTTCTAAAAGAAGTCAACACCCGAGGCTTACTGGGGGAGAACGAAACCTGCCACTATAAGTCTTACCTTCATCTGACGAGTAGATTCACTTGATGTCTTTTTTGCCAACATATCTTTACAGAAAAAAAATAATTCAATTATATTCATGTGTTTTACAAAGATGTTTGTAAAAATTACACTGTACAGAAGGAAAGACTTAGAGGAATAGAGGACAAGGAAGACTATGGTGATCATTTTGCGTAGATGACATTGAAAAACAGATGCAAATAGGTTAATCTTATTGACCATCTCAAAACACAGACTTAAAAAGACTGCAACCTTAGGAGGCAACATTATTAGGGGAAATCTCTAAGCAGAGTTACAACCTTTCTTAAAAACAGGCTTCAAGAAAATTGGTAGAACTACACTAACACCATTCAATCTATCAAAGTTGTTTACACCAAAAACAGAATTAATATTATTTAACAGCCTCTTGTCAAAAGAAATGACACAATCTCAAATCATAAAAAATAAAAAGCACTCTTTCAAAAAATTTGTCCTGCTGAATTTGCAAACTATTACAGCAATCAAGGTTACAAATTCAAATAATTCAAATCATCAGTATCATTTTCAAAATTTAAGTTAATATTTAAGTAAAAACTAGCTTGATGTACTCACTCTCCCTCATTTCATTGACTTTTAGTTTCCCTGGCTCCTGCATTAACACTTTGGCCACAGCACTTGGTGTATTGATTGCGGAAGGGAAACGGATACCATTCTTCTCTAATACCATCTGGAGAAAGATATTAATTTTTATTGACAAAATTATTTTAGCTTTAGGTGCTTGTTTGAATATATTATAGATGTCTTAAATTTTGTCTTTTTGCCATGTGATATAAGTAAGTAAAGTTATCTATCTTTGTGTTGTTAAGAAACTAACATTTCTTAATTAAAACATTTCTTTCAATAAGAAAATATAACACAAACTGGTTGATAACACTAACATTTAGAAAAACCAATATGATTCGCTAAGCAGTATAATTAATCATGCACAAATAATAATGAAATGTACCAATGATCCCACTGTAAATGTCACATACAATCTTCAAGCACAATTAAACATAAAACTGTTACAGACTTACTGATTTTGCAGGAGCAGATGTGGCTTTCTGATCTGACCGCTTGACTTTCCTGTTGTTACGAGCCCTATCCAAAGGTGACACACATCTTGGATCTAATATTTCAGACTGAATGCTCGTTAGAGTTTTTGTTCTGCAAAGACAAATAAAAACAAAATAACTCTCTGGTGGATAACCTTTTGTATTTTTAGTGAATCATGTCAAAGATATAATAATCTTATACAACTATTTTTGGTCATGCTAATAAGATACTAGACTGCTAATCTAGATTAGTCAGAGGTCAATGGGTCATCCCGGTGTGTGAGAAAAAATTTGGAAAAGATAAAATAGTTTAATTCTTAGTGTTTAACGCTCTTCACAAAACTCTCCACAGGCAAAACTCTTTATTCAACCTGTATTGTAGTATACTTGTCTGATGCTGTAGCAATATATAGAGTGCTTAAATGACCTCTTTGAGTCGATAGCGCTGTAAAACCTAACATAAATAAACAAAACAAGAAGTTATGTGTAAGGCGAGTCCAGAATTAGAGTCATTGATCAAGAATCATGCCAGTAAAGAGTGGCAGCAAACATGAGGCACTAGCTGTCAAATGAGAGAGGAAAACATTGCCCCAGGCCACCACACCCTAAACAGTAAAAAGAGATCATTTTGTTATGTGGAATTGCTGTTTTCCATACATTATCTATCGGGTAAACAACAAAAACACACTGTAGTTTAATATTTAACATAATTGACCGAAGTTAAAGAATGATTGTTTCATATCTCATTGTCATTTAAATTTGACACAGACTTGCTTAAATGGTGATTCAATGACATGTAAAAACATCAAAGTGGTTGGTTTTACTCTGATACTTCAATATTATTAATTATGCAATCCATCTGAAGCCTACTGGGCCACAAAAATATGCCAACACTTTTCAAAAGCTTATAAATGTGTAACTTTTTATCAAAATATTTAGCTTTCCATACAATGGAATCAAGAAGAAAGATGTATGACAAAATGACATATATATTTAATAAAAGACAAACCCCTAAAAAAAAGATGCAGAAATCAAACAAGTCAAAAAATGAAGGCTGAATATTCAGGTCATAAACAATACCTTTTCATTTTATTTTGTACTATTTGACTTCAATGTAAAAGATATCCATCAAAATATTTTCTTCCAAAGGCCACAATATATGAAGGGAAATATCAATGAAAAAACCCACTCCAAACAACATTGAACCAATGTAGTAGGGTTAGACTTCTAAAAAACTAGAATAAGACTTTCGAAAATGTGATCTACTGTAAAATTCAATGTATGGATTGTATTATTTTATACCGCTTGCCTTCACTCTTTCTACATATGGTATAATGGTTAATTTTCACTTAAGTATTTTAAACGGTGCATTTCATTTTATCCTGAAGCTTTTTATATAGTTGTATCTAAACTTTCTAAACCAGGACCAAATTAAGAAGTTTTAAGGTATGTGATTTACAAAAGCTTTTATTTGATATAAAAGTGTTTAATCTTGAACAAATATTAAAAAGTTATGTACTTTTGAAAGGGGTCTGCATATTTTTGTGTCACATTTTATATATTGAATTAGCCAGAAGGTATGGCTTCTTTTTTTAAGAATAGAACTGAAGTCTTCTCCATAGGCAAAAGTAAATTGTTGGATATGGCTTTATTGGGCCTATTTTGTTGTATACGTGTCTGATGTCATATGTTGTCAACTGTAACTCTGACAGTATAAATATCTAGAGGACCCTCTGAAGTCTGGGTCGAGGGACGCACCAAAATGTGAAAACATGATAGTGTAAAGCAGTCGGCTAACGCAAAATCAGTCCTCTTGGTCTGCTCTTGACCAACTTGATTCTGTCCGAGTTGAAAGAGAGCGAATGATACATACATACATTCACATATATTAAATTAGCATTATGTTTGTTTAATTTTGTTTGTTCATGCATGTACTGATAATGATATTAATCTTGCATGTGTGGTAAGCACCAAAAACACATGCAATGACTTCCACTTTTCACAAATTTTCAAGCATGAACATTTTTCCCACTGCGGGAATCAAACCAAAGACATTTCAGACTACCAATCTCCAGTAAATTACTTAAACCATGAGGTCACAGCGGAACCTATGAGCAATAGTACAGAAAAAGGATCCATACTTCATTTCAAGTATTTTGTAATAAAATGTTTTAATAAATAACCATTCCTTTCCATACTGATTTGATTATAAAGATTTCATCACTTTTGATTTTTAACATTCAAAATGTGAACACATACTTGAGCAGACCAGGCTGAGAATTCCCAATGAATGTGCAGATAATTCCTCGAGAATTGAACTGAGAGATGCCCAGCTCAATCTTCATTGTAGCTGTCTGGAACTCAAAGGGGGCAAAGGTCACTGTGACCTCTGCTTCACTGTTGGCTGGAACAATACCTGAAAAGATAAAAAGGTTTCTCCCCTTTATAATCAAGAATAAACCTAATGCTGTTATAATTCCCTTATTCTTAGAATGGTGTTAGTATAAGGTGTTAGTTGTTAGACCTAATAAAAGAAGAAGTATTAATAATAGGTGATGGTTTCTTGATAAACGTTCATTTGATGATGTTTATATCCAAAAAGTAAGAGCATTCAGGTGCTTACATTACTTATACTACTCTTTGCCTCTTTCCTAGGTACATTTTATTTCTAAATCAAATGAAAAAATTATGAAAGGTTAATAAAGATATAAAAACATATGCTCTCACCAGTCAAAGGTTCAACCATAAAAGCTGGATGTGGCTGAATGTACTTGATGTTGAATTCAAAGTCTATGGGGGCCATGCACTTCAGTGGGAAAGTTTTGGACAATCTGGAAAACATCAGATTTAATTTGAAAATAATAATATGTGCAAATTAGACACTTTACTGATACTAAGTAATAGAAGATTCAGGGAAGAACATCAAAAAAGGGTAACACTTATGACATTATCTTAAGCCGTATAAGTTGATCATCTTCACTACATGATACTTATTTCTTATTGATTAAACTGGGGAAAACATTGGAAGATCTATTCATGGTTGCCACAGAAATTTGAGAATGCCTACTGAGGGCTGTTTTAGAAGACCCTTACTGGGGGCTGTTTTAGAAGTCCATTACTGAGGGCTGTTTAGAAGACCCTTACTGACGGCTGTTTTATAAGACCCTTACTGAGGGCTGTTTTAGAAGACCCTTTTTAAGGGCTATTTCTAGAAGACCCTTACCGAGGACAGTTTTAGAAGATTTTACTGATGGCTGTTTTTACAACACCCTTTCTGATGGCTGTTTTTAGATCAGTCTTGGCAGTGGTCTTTTACCGGTGGGCTCTGCATTATTGCAATACAGAATGGTACACCCATGGGGCTTATAATCTTTGCCGGGCATCGTACCCTTAAAGGTGTCTCTGCTCATGATTTGGATTTGTGTCAGGTGGCATGGAAGCTGCTGGGGGTGCCAGAGCGAGCGGTACTGTCGGTACCCCCGGAACCGCAATGCGCTCTGGTGACAGCTGAGGATGACATTGGAGTATAGCATGTGATTCATGCTCCTGGGCCAACACAATTATGTAAGGATGGGCCAGGATGCTTAGGGTAACATAGAACATATAACATAGAATAAACCTTACTGAGGACTGTAGAATGTGGCAACCTTGTTATCCTTTAAAAAGTTGAGAATATCTTTAAACAGGTGCTATATCAGATCAAGTGAAACCCACAAAGTAAGAAGTGGATAAAATATAGAAACATAAATTATCAGAAGAAAATTCAAAGCCAATTTCTTCTCAGACTAAATTGCCAAAATAAAATCATGCATACTGATGGATAAGGGGTAATACACAAACTTCAGTTCACAACATATGTGTAACTTCTCTGTCAACATACACGCTACATTTACTTGCCACACTCACACAGTGGTATATATTATAACCATATGCTTTAAACTTTGTCAGACTTTGATATTGGTTTGATTGGTAAGGAAATTTCAGTATCTCATAATAGCATATTTGGATTTATGATAATAACGCCAGTGTTTTTGTTCTAATACATCAAATGACTATGTTATTGGGGTTTAATCAATGGTCTGCGCATTTATTGTCTCTTTAACTGTGCCATGAAACTTTTCTGTAGTGATTTTGTTGCCTTCTAGTTTATTCTACATACCAATTGTCCTAAAAACAGTGTAACACGTGGGTGTACATTTGTGTGGTAAAAAAAGTGTACTTTATGCAGTGATAATCAGTAAATGTTATTTTTTGTTCCACGTTAAAGATGGTTTTTATATATGGAAAATGTATATTAAGATTATTTGAAACATACCTAAAAAAGAGAAGACAAATGATATATTTATGCAGGTTAATTAAAGATCAACCATTGTATAAGTAATATATAAGTTACCTGTGTCCAACAGGAATAGCCTGAAATGTGAAGTTTCTTGGAAACTGTTTGGTGCTCATTATTGGATAGCCATGAATAGGCACCACAAGATTTTCTTCCCCCTGATAAGAAGAAAAAGTCGTATAAACAGTTATGTATTTTTTTGAAATATCAGTTGACGCGAGTTGATTGTTCACAAATAGTCATTGGTGGCAAATTGGTTGATTTCTTCTATCTTTTTAAAGATTCAATGTATCACTCGTTCTAAAGCATCAAATACAAATTTATTACTAATAATATTTACTATAAACATACAATTGATTCTTTCTTAATAACACAATCCTGTTATTATCACAGGTTCACAGGGCACAGACTTTTTTCTACTTGACAATAACTTAAAGTGCTGGTTTGTTATCACCACAGTTTGTTTAATAACACAGATTTTCCTTAATAACACAAATAATGTGTTGATGCAAACCCAGACAAATTTTCATTAAAGATTTCTCCAATTCCCATTTCATATATCGATTTCTTGACAGTGTACCAACACGCTATAGCTGTACCTCTTTATCTGTGCAAACATGTGTGCTATAACACACACTTTAAGCAAATGTACTGAAAAATAACGTAGATAAATTGGCGCAGAAGCAAAGAGTCTGATAATTAGCAAAGTCTACTGTAGTATACATTGGCAACATCACCGAAGCCAGCAGACTTGTTGTTCACGAGATGAAAATGATCAGCAGCAACAGAAACAGATGGTGTGCACTTGTGATGTCAGTTGGAGCTCCTACTGACGCTCGCGGCGATGGAAACAAGTAGCAGGTAACTGTAGTATGAACTGAACTATAACAAAATTAAACAAAAATTGTGGTCCCACCTTATTTTTTTTAAATTAAAGTATTGAAGGAAATATATGTGTATTTTACTTGATAGGTAGTTTTTAATTAATGACGTAAAGCAGGCTTTAAGTGTATTGTCCTACTCACAGGGCAATGAATCCTGATGCAGTCATAATAATACCGCCATTCATCTGGTGTAAACTCCACTGTACACTCCAGTGTCATACCAGCCACCATTCTAGCCTGTGAAGTACAGAACATGAAAAACAAAAATATGGGGAAGTGTAAAAGACATTAGAATATCTTATTTGCATATTTAATCAGTTCACTTTATGAAAGAAAAGAACTTTTAATTAGAATTCAATAATATTAAATGTGTCTATTTTACATTGGTTTTGGTAATCTTGCAAATGTATGAAATACCATTACTTTCAATTTCATAATGCATTTATGGAATCTACCTTCTCATTCAGACTACATGAGCTTTTGCAAATGCATCCAATACAAACTTGAACCAGATAAGTTAACAACTAAGCATTTCTTTTTTATTTAACTAATTTCTCAGATTAAATCTGTCTTTTTTCTGTCATATGTATTTCAATGTTGATATATGACGACATATACAACTCAATAAAATAACAGTATTGTTTTATCAGTCATGATATATCCTTAAGTGAGGTCAGCTTCATGTTCACAATTTTAAGCACTTCTTCATACATCTTTATCAAAGGCTAAAGGCAATGACAAAAATCAATTGTCTATCTTGAGCAAGGTTGTGTCATTAATACACAAAGAAGAAACAATTTATGTGTATATAACTTACCGGTTTATTGTATTTGATATAAAAATGCCTGGTCTGGGGTGGTATGATATGCATCCTAAGAACATCAGCTGATGCATTGAGAAGTACAAGTTTTTTTGTCTGCTTTTCTCCAACTTCAAAACCCTCAAAGTGGACAACTGCAGGCTTGGCATGTACAAGAGCATTTTGCCCCACTTTGGCATATGTTTCTGAGAAAGTGAAAATGGTAGAAAATACTTAATAATTTATACAAACTTAGTGTGTCACATCCCTTTAGCTTTCTTTATAGTATTTAACTTATAACATGATCATAAACCATTTTATGATGAAACGCTTCATATGTAATCAAAGTGTTTGAGTAGGTATCTAACTTGTACATCAATATTTTGTTAAAATCATTGCAAATTTATTTTATCGGTGAAAGATCTAAGCAACACACAAGACATCTGTATCAAAAGGCAGTTCAGAACCAATTGGTCAATATAACCCTAGTGAAAGGCGAGTATCTGGCTTTTTTGCTGCAAATCTGTTACTTGCTGACACCTTAATCCATTCGGACATGCATCTGGCCACCTAGTACTGCTTAACACCCTAGACTTAACAGCCCGGGAAGCAAATTCAGTTTTGCACTTTGCATTGCCAGTCACAGTAGTTAGTGTAAGAGTAATAACAACCATGAAAAACTGGGTGTTTTGGGTTTGCTTGGTAAGTTAAAGCACTCAGATTTTCTAAAACTCGACGTTTCTTCGCTCTGCTCCAATTTATGTCAGGGTAGGTGTAAAGACTAAGTGAAGTGTAACAGGATCACAAGCAATATTTGACTGTATGATGGGCAGAGGATCATAGGGAGTTTAATAATTGGCTTGCCTGGTAAGAAACCGTAATATTACTTTAAAGCGTCTAAAATTGGTATCTGCATCTAGATAATTTATAAAATTTGTTCTTATTTAGTAATTTGTTATAGTTATAATTTAGGGGAAAGTAAATTGACTTTGCAGTTATAAGAAAACAATTGAAAGATTCTATGTAAACAAGTTGATCTCTTCCTATCCTAGATTACATCGATTTCTCTTTTTCTGTTTCGAAAGCCATCTGTATGTCTTGACTT
>JAUUEB010014451.1:0-17061 GCA_032362205.1 Clione limacina
AGCAGATCTAATAATGAACTGTCTAGCTATATACAAGGGAGTTAACCAAGAATAAACCAAATTACACTTGGGAGAGTTCGCGGTCCTTGAAAGTAACAAGACATCTGTCCCATTTGACTTAACGATGCGATATCAGATTACCATTCTCTCTATATATAAATACACACAAAAATGCATTGAGAGTAAGAAAAGGTTAAAGACAATGTTTGTTTTTATTGTAATATCAAGTGATGCTGGATGATATTTATATTATTTCAGTGCAATGTCTATAAATGTCACAAAGCCTCGATGATAGTACACGAATATCATATGCCTTGTTTATCTCATTGCATTTGTGTATATTGTTTTGTGTATGTGCATATGTATTATTATGTATAGAGTGAAAATACAAATTGCGTCAAATATTCTTAGAAAAAGGTTTGAATCTCATTCTATAATAACAATAATTTTATAGATAATATTCGTCTTCTCTGCCAAAATAATATTGAAAACAAATATTATATAAAAGCAGTGGAGTGACGAGATTGCTCCCTAGACAGTTCTCTAAAAAGCATACGCAATCTGTTTTTGAAGATAGCAACAAACTTCATGAAGATAAAAATTAGATAAAATCATCAAAACCTTCCAAAGTGTACAAAGGTGAGATGTCGCTCTTAAGTACATAGTTTAATCAAGTTCATTTACCGTTGTCCTAATATTAGATACATGTCTATAGAGTTGAGAAAGTTCATCACTTTAACTTTGCTTTTTAACAAACATTATTTGATTTTATAGTTGAGATATTAGAGTTCTTTGTATTTTGTGTGCGTTCTTTATTTACACGAAGCATGATTCGTTATTGCTCTCGTTTCTGGTTGACCGTTTAAATGTTAGATATTATAAAATATCTTATATTCTAATCAGCAGTCTTGTTCGTTCATATATTGTAGTTTATTGCACAAATTACCAGTGTTTTAAAGTATAAAGGAAAGCGAACGTAATTTAAAAAATTCAAACTGTAAAAACTGATATTCTTATACTCTTTGGATATTTATCACACAATCATGGTTTAAACATGACGAATGATTATGTGATTTCCGTATTAGTCTCCCCGTCTGAATTGTTTCGTTCTCCACGATAACTTAAAAAATGTACAACTAATATAATGTGATATGCTGCGTTACTGTAATACTCAAGTTATCTATGATCCTTGGAAATATTTGTATTGCAATCGCCTTCTTAGTCAATTTCTAACTCGCCTATAGACTTTTTATTTTGGTGATATAAAGACTCCTGTTTTAAGACTTTTGATATGTATTGATATAACCTTCATATCTAAGCTTTCCCAGTCTGCAAAACCTCAAGGTTGTACAGGATATAAACCAGGAAGAAACCTCATAATACACTTTGACATTTTTTGAATATGTTTCCAGTGCTGTTTGGCACAAATGCTATGATCTCTAAATCGGTTGTCATCCATAGCAACCTGTGTGTGATCTGGGTATAAATCAGGATTTTATTTTGGCGTACAAAGAAGGCACTGAGCAGAAACCTGTAAACAATTTTGTCTTCATATTCATGCTTAGCAGATTTTATAATGAACTGTCTAGCCACGTACAAGGGGGTTAACCGAGAATAATCCAAAGTGCACTCGGGAGAGTTCACGATCCTTGGAAGTGACAAAAAACAGACATCTGTTACAGTTAATGTAACGATTCGATAAATTGAATTATCAGACAAGGCCACCGTAATATCCAGATGTGGGTTTAAGATCATGATATTGCTTCGTGATTTATCTGATAATAAAAGAAAATGTTTCAAAGGCTATGCAAAAAAACGACCTCAAGGAATAAGAAGAGTATACTGCCTCACACTCTCGATTTGTCATCTAAGTCATCTGTTAAAATACAACGAAACAATGAAACTAGTTTAAAATTTTGTTATCAAACCTTGTGATTTAAATGTTGATTAAAACGCTTTTTGCACAAAAAGCGACACACCACCTCCTAACTGTATTTCAAGTATCGATACTAAAATACTTTTTGGGAAAAGCTACATACCACCATCACCTGTATTCTTTAGTATCATCTACTAAAATACATGTTAAAAGATAATAAGATTCCGTTCCAAATGTCAACATACTCAGGCATATACCCAGGGATAATAATTACTAAAAATAAACCACCAAAACATGAGTACTTTAGTATAGTGGTACTAACATACATGTTGGTAACAATTGTAGACACCAAGTAACAGATGGATTTTAGTCTCAATGATACTCAACACTTTTCGGATAAAATGCAAACACCACCACCATACTAGACCTCATCATTTCTGAGATTTTAGTATCGACCCGTAATCACACAATTAACATTTTTGGGTGAAATCGATCCCTTATAGATGTATGAGTACTTATGTTCTATTATTATGCTTACCTCTATAGTACAACATTGCCTCCTTGTCACTTGTGAGACCAAATGAAACCCCGCGCTCTGAGCTCTCTACCCTATTATATTATGTTGCTAATATGTGTGAGTGAACTACATTTGTTTTGCTTTCTTTTTAAACGATTACTTATCTGTTCTTGTCATTTCATATACGAAATGCTTTTCCATTTAGCAAATGCAATAAAGTGTGTTATTCTCATCAGCGGTCTTGTAAAATCAGAGATTGTAGTTCATTGCACAAAAATTCCCGTCAAAAATAACTATAACTGTTAAACTATGTAAACTGATGTTGTTCTTTAAGAATATTTCAAGTTGTAATAAACGCATCAAAATCTAAACTTTAAGAGCAGAAATATATGAATATGAGGCAATATGAACCGGAGGTATTTTGATGAAGTCTAAGCTCCATATACCTCCAAGCAGGAATTTAACTTTTTAAATCTTTTTCAATAAACATTTTGATGAAGTTATATTTGTTAGTTACGGTAACACGGTAAAAAAAGGAAATGTTTTTGTTATTATTTTACTAGGTTTTGGGTTTGTACTCTATCTGAGCACTCATATTTCTAGTTTAAAAATTGTAACACGATTCGTAAAAAGAGTATTGCTTTTCTGTAAGTAATATGAACAAACACGACATCCTCCCGTATTGTTAATAATATACTTTTTTATCTTTGTGAATTCATAACACAAACTGTGAACACGTCAAATTAGAGTCAGCTTGTAGCCAATGTTCTGCCAAAATAACTATAGTTCTTGATGTTCCCTGATTCAAGTAATCCAAACGACATATATATGTCACTACCGACCTTTGCTCAAGCTATCAAAGGATTAAGCTTGTCGCTCGTCTCAGTGGCTAGAGGAATTCCCGAATTGATGTCGAAAAAACAAGAAAAATATGTATTCGTGGGAAGTGACGTATGTACATCGGCACATGGTCGGGGAAAACAGATGTACTGACGAGAGTTCCTTAATTGTTTTTGAAAGGCAAATTTAGTGGAAGTGATTGAATTAGATAGATAATGTTTTGTGAGTTTAAAGGATAGACAGGTAACATTAATTTGGAGACGAAAAGATATTGGCAGCTTTACCGTTTCCGTTTAAACCTAGGAAAGTTCAAACTCAAACAAATCCACCTGACACAATTGGGTTATGATAAGCAGGCAATAATTGGGTTAAATGTTTTGATATTAAATCTTTCTAAAGCAATCTATAAAAATAAAATCGAAACTTTCTATATCAAATTGAGAATATGATTCCATAGTATGAAAATTAAATCGAACATTATTCACATACAGCATGTAAAAGTGGGCGTTCAGAAAAAAACATTTGATAGTATATATTTTTGGAAACCTATTTAATAATGAAATAGAACAAAAAGCAGAAATTTAATGTTTTCAATGGGTGATCTATTCATTATAATGCTTAATAAATTTCATTCAATGATATTATTTTATAATCTGCCCCTGATTCATGAGGACCGTAACACTTATTGCATACAAAATAAAAGCAATAATAAAACGTCACGGTGTTGAAAAAAAAACTACTTTTTTTCTCTTCCATTGTGTGCCTATTCACTATGAAATTCCCTTTTAAGGCCATTGTGGTGTCAATAGCTCAACACAGAGTATGCTACCCAGTATATATTGTATAAAAAAGAAAAAAACATTTTGAAAGCAAGCTTATTAAAGAACATCATCAGAAAAAAGCCTTACGAGAGATCAATCATGAAACACTGATGGCAATAAAATAACTTGAACTAAACATAACTAGCTGTATGCACTGTTGGTGATTTTTGCAATCTTTAATTCGCCCTGTAATATCATTTCTATCTGAGATGCGTTAAACGAACAGATTAAGCTTATATTGTTTGCATCCATCTTAGCGTAAAATTTGAAGTAGTTTTGTGCATCTGTTTAGACGGAGTCTCAGGCGATAATAGCCTTATTTCAATGGACAGAAATATGAGACGGTTTATGCAACACAGCAAGAACGCAATTTGAAAGATTTAACTGTTGCATGTTGAGTGGGTGAGAGAAAAGACAAGAGTCAGAAGAGAAGACAGCAAAGATAAGAGAAATTCCTTCCCCCAAAGCACTTGTGTTATCGGTCATGTCTGACAAAAAGAAGTTACATATAATAGTAACCGGAACTTAAACTTTCATGAAAAAAGCCAGGGTTTCTTAAAGCTAGATATATTTAGATATAAAAGCATGTATACAACTAACAAAAAGTCCTTAACGTTGTCATGCAAAACACTGTTATTTTTATCATCTTTAAATATAATCTTAAATGTTTAGTCTCTTCGTAAATATGATGCCACTTACCATTGAAACATGTTTGTCTATGCAAATGAGCAACACCTCTCATAATTTGGTTAGTAGATCTCGAAAGATAAAGACTAGCCCATTAAGTTTAGAACATGCCATATATCTTGTTTACTATGTTTGCGTGGTTGTTTGTCTGTTTGTTTACATATATCCATTTGCTACTCACCCCATCATTTCGTTTATATACCAAATATATATGTTTATAAATCTCTCGTTGTGCTTTTTTGCGCTAATTTGTTGAACACTATTATTCAATACGGCCTATTATTTCCCTAAATTATTGTTGTTTCAATTGTTCTTATATTAACTCTCTATATCTTTGAATGTTACCTTTCAATGATTCTTCGTCTCTAATACTTTTTTATGAAAGCTCTTCTCCCTTTTTGGAATTGTTATTGCATTTATAATAATTCAAACGACGTCAACATATAACAAAGTTTTATTGTTATCTTATTATTTCTTCTTATGCCCCTCTTCGTCCTTTTGATTCCTCTTTTTTTCTTTCTAAGTGAGATAACAGTGAGCAAAAAGACAAAACTAATAATTTAGAAATGAATATAACTTGTATATAATTTCGTAACCCTCACCCAATATTTAATTCGGTATTTTTAATCGATCAGTAAAATATGATTACCTTATATATAAGTAGATAATAGCTTGCTTGTATTAGCATAACATCCACCCTAGCAGCTGTTATCGCACATTATACATATTGGAATGTCCCCCTCATCTGCAAACGTCGAATGTTGACTTACAAACACTTAAATAAAGTTTTAAAACTAAGGGGTTCTCATCAATTTAAAAACACTTGCATAATTAAGTGTACCTTTCCTTTATTTTTGATTTTCAAATAACACACTTTCTATCTTTGCAAAAAACTTTCAAGAAGTAGGGAACTTAGTGTTTTTTAAATACATTTTCAATAATCTAGCTTCAAAATAATACTACATTTTTGAATATCAGACATACATTGTCGTCGTTAGGGGCTCTAAGGTTATCCCCCCCTTATTTATAGATCAAAGATAAAATTACTTATGTATTTCAAAATAGTTTTTTTTATACTTTTTTTTCTATTTTCATATTACCACAGAAAACAATTCTTTAGTAGATTTTGAAGAGTCTGCAAGCACATGTTAATCATGCTGAGTATATTCTTCAAAGCGCCTGATTATTCTAAATTTACCATACAACCTTTTTTATATCTTTAGTATTTCGGCAAAAGCTTATCTTTTTATATCTTCTTACACATCTACAGATCACTGTAGATGTCAATTTTGTCTTGTAGATAGGGTCAAAGGACGTAAGAAAACTGGATGGCATCGCTGAAAGTGTTGTCTTTGATTTTTATAATTCACAATGTGTCGCTCTGTGCTGTAAATATTGTATACAATATTGCAATTTTGTCACCACTTTGTATTAAGGGTTAGGAAGTTTGTGTCATTTTGTGTAATCAATTTACCAAATAAATCATCATCACAAAATGGCTTAAAAAGTAAGGGTTTTCATCACTCTAAAAACATATTCAATATATAGTAATTTTTCTTTATTTTTTGTATTTTTTAAACAAACACTGTCAAGCTTGTAAAGGTACTCATGGAATATCAACCAAAACAGGTGACAATGTCTCAACGATTGGTTCATCTTGATCCGAAATACAGGATATTCATTCAGAGGATGTACATACAAGTCCTAAAGGCGAAGCATTTTGCGGTTACAATTTTTAGAAAATATATCTATCAAATTGTCTTGGAATCATCAATTGTCATCAACAAATTAGTGAGGAAAAAGGTGTTTTTTTTAATTCGTCAGCTCAGATGAAGTTGACTTTAAATAATGCACCATGTGTGTGAGTAATGGATTAAAACTTATGTTTCAAATACTTTTATTCAAGAATTGGCATAGTTATACAATTTGTTCTTTTCATCAATGGCCATTGAGGCAACACACAGTTTTGTACATTTTCACTTCCGTCGTAATGGCGAACATAATTCGTATACAAAACTACTGACATTCATGCTGCGTAAGTAAAACAGGTCATACAATAAGTATTTTAATGTTTACCTGGGTTACTCTGTTATCGGGATCCGTAATAAAAGGAATTATTCCCTTGATTTACAAAGACAACAACTATTTAAAATGCAATCAACTTTGAAGTTAGACCTACATACATTTGTAAATACGTAAGGAGTATGTGTTATTTTTATATTTTGAACACCCTGACTGTAAAAGGTATGGGGTGGTACAATTCCACTGGGCCAGGAGTGTGGCATGCAAAACGATAATAAATTCATGCTCGTGTATGTATGTGTAGTTTAATGGATTAATGTGAGTAGACTGTTTTAGTATCGAAAATAATACACACAAAATGATATAACAAAGTCAATATAAACACGAATACACACCAACAATTCACACACAATCTAATTACGATCAAGATATATAAGATCGTGTCCTTAAGTTGTATGAAATAATAAGAAACGAAACATCTTATGTAAATCAATATTATAACATAAAAAATAACAACCAACAACTTAATTAAAAAAGAAACATAAAATAAGATTTAAATATCACATTAATAATAAGTCAGCTTCTGGGATGATGTCAGCAAATAAATCATAATAAATCATACTAACTTGTCTTTCTACCGTACATCAACCTCTTCTAATACAAAACACATGTTACGATTATGATGAACACATTATATAATCGCATAATAACGCCCCCCCCACCCCCACCGCCACCCCAAACAAATCATCAACTTTAAATACAATACAATCATTATTTATGTAGTAATGACGTTTATATTTACATATATACATCAACATTTTGTATTCAAATATGTTCACGATGCTAGGATTTGTTATCTGAAAATGAATGGAGTTAATTATTTGATAACAGGTAAAGCTGATTATATGGAGATAACAAGCTCCTAATTCAGTATTTTTTTCATTGTTTATCATTACAGAAATAGACAGTGATAAAAAATAGTTGATCAATGATAATGATTGATATCCCTGTAACTAATAACTAACAGTTCAATCAGTGCAATCGTAATCCTCTCAGTACGTTGAGCAGCATAATATTTTTCTTTTTTTTCAACCTGATTTGCAGTATTTATTTTCTACGTCTGTATTTCATGTGTTCAACTGAAATGTCTGGATAAATTAAGCAACTGTATTTGAAACAGGGTTTAACTCAATAGCATATTTAATATCATTAGTCTTGATCCCCACACCCTTTAAGATAAACAGTCAAAATGAAAAACAACCAATTAATTCATGGGTGTCTGTAACGTAAAAAATATTTGTTTTGCAGTTGACACACACGAGGGTGGTGTGAGGTATCAAAATGGAATCATAACACAAGAAACTGAGTTAGGACACAAAAGTAGGAACGTATACTAATTCCAAAGTTTTTAACATTATCTTTTTCTTTTCTCTGGTCAATAGCTTATCATAGTGATAGCATAAAAGGAACCATCATTTCTTCATTGTTGTTGTTTTTAAGATTAAACACAACTTATACGACTTGTCCTTTAAATAGAAAACATTGCATTTTTATTCTTTTATATCAACAGTTATTACCGAAATTACATACGTAATGTTTAGTTTTATCTTATTTTGACTTGAAGCACGGACTTTACTAATACTATTTATAAGAGCAAAAAGTATTTAGAAAATAACAATTCACAAAAAAGTATATACTTTAATCAACGTTATCAAATTGCTTATGTATCTTGTTTGTTTCTCTAAGAAAGCAGAACAAATAAGGACAAATATTATCTATTGAGTGAATATGGTCGAGGTTTAAACCCAAGACCTCTCATATGTAATTATTGGACGAATATCGAATCATAAGACGATATATTATTGATAAATACAGAGAACATACACTCACAATGCAGTTTAAATGTATAAGATTTGATGAGATTGTATTATTTATCCGGCACCAGTCTTTTCAGGTAGATAGTCTGCCCCGAATTTGTTTTGTAAATATAATTTGAACTGAAGTATAGCCTCTTGGCGTATGAAGCTTTCAAGTGGCTTTTTGTGTTTTAATTTGGATCACTTTTTTGTTTAGCAGAAGGAAAAGAAACAATTTAACTGCACCTGGTGCTTCAACAATAGAAATATATATTTTTTTAAATCGAAAAGTACATTCGCATGTAATATAGTTATTTATACGACGAATGCCCTTACAGTTTATATAGTTCATTTTTATTTTGGGGGTATATGTTTTATTTCACGTATACTTCAAAAAGTATACACAGAAACTTAAACATCATTTAACAAACACTCAAGATTCAAGATCAAGTCAGCCACTAGCTTTGTGTTTATACAGAGATAAAACATCCAGATAGTCTGACTGGCGTCACTGTCCATCAAAGAAGAACGTTTGTGACAACAATGTTCATAATAATTTCCTTTAAAGACGACCAATTGTCAAAATAGAAGGTGCACTGTTTCACAATACAATTTCAAAGAATTAAACTTTTTAAAGAAAGAAATGAAAACAGTGTATGAAGACACGTTGCACATTGATATAGTTGATATGTTTGTTTGTGTCTTTTGTTTTTAAAGAAATTCATATTGTCATGATAATTCATAAGAACATAGAAAGAAATCAATACAAACAGAGAAGGTATTCCAAAATTAATTCATCACATTACTTGATATCAATGCGAGGCAAATCAAATGTCATGATAACACTGTACCCGTCTACTGATGGCTGGTTTGATAAAACAAAAACAAAAAAATGTTTTGTAAAATAATTATTTATTTTGCTAATGTATTTCCCACGATTCTGCCCATGAAACGTGTCCAGATAATGGATACTCATTGGCACTTCAAGAAACATTGAAAGCCACGATACTGTAAACGTGGTCTTAGAAAAGCTACTTGCAACGATATACAATCAAATTATTGTTCAATTAAATTGTTCTACTCGAACTGTCAACGAGTGGTTTTGAAAATAGTTTGTGATGTTTTTAGTTTCACGTTGGTTATTATTCTTTTAACAAAATGTTTCTCAAGTCTTTTCAACTCAGCGTGTCAGTGTCAAAAAGCGTCATGGGTGAACACATTATGAACGGGGTGGAAAATACAACTCTTAAGATTGCCTTCTTTAACGTTCTTTGCCTACAGCTTTTGGGTGTGAGTCATAGCATTCCTCAGTACCATTAACATGACGTACTACTTTCTTGTAGCAAGATTAAAAAACGTAATCATAAACATAGCAAAGAATACCTTTGTATCTGTCACAATACAATCTTACCTGTACAATCTTTGTCCCTACATAATTTTGTCTCTTATGGTTTTGACGAGTTCTAAAGACATGCTTACTCTCTCCTTTTCTTACATTATGTCTGTCTCTCTTTATATCGTCATCTTCTGTGATCTTCATCTCTATGTTTCCCTATTCTCCTTTCCAACCTTTTTATCTAGCATTAAAGTCTCTCTCTCTCTCTCTCTCTCTCTCTCTCTCTCTCTCTTTCTCTTTGACTTCATGTTTCGTTTGTCTGCTGTTACATGACATTCTCAATCTAAGACTAGATGTTACGCAAGATTCTTTTTTTTCTGCGTTTTAAAGGGAATTGAATACCCTTCATATTAGTCAATAAAAAGGTGAAATTTAATTACAAAACAAGTAAAAACAAATAAAAAGCAAGCAAGAAACAAGCACAATTGTATACTCCAAATGCAGCCAGATCAAATTTTCTGCGGTTTAATCAATAATATACAAATATAAAACTAACAGCCCTTTCAAATGATATATAATACTTAATATTCGAATGTTTAAAAAGCCGTGTTTTAGACGTATCAAAACATGAAGAGTATGTACGTTTTGTAGTCAATTTACCACCATAAATCACTGCCGTAGGTATTTTCACACCTTTTACGCAAGAAGACGGTGTCTCCTTACATTGTTATATAATGTCTTCACTGACTAAGTGATCCGAAACCATTATCATATTAAAAGCCGTGACTGCTGATTCAAGAGTTTATAATCACTACAGGGATTAGATACGATACGGTCACAACGGACTTCCTGTTTCTTGTAGCTTAACATAGATATCATCTTTTAAACATTATCATATCAAAATATCTTAACAGGTGTTTTGAAGCTAATAACAGAATAACACTTCTACTGATGATATTCTTTATTTAACAAGTGATTTATTTAGTGTTTTTTTTAGAGCTAGCCTAAGTTCAAAATGGAGATAATTAGATTATAACGTAAATAGATTCCTTGGCAAACGTTTATAATACCTACGCAATGTTGATTACTTAGTTAATAGAAGTGATTAGTATCGCTTAGCAATCGGAGCTGAATATAGAAAAGCAGATATTCGCAAACAAGTCTACGTTTCACCTAATGTTATGCTAAATGTTGACATTCTAAACAAATAATAAACATAGAAATACCTGGAACTGTGTCTTGAAAATAAGTATACGATTGCCCCTTTTAACAAATTAAGAAGGAACAATAAATAAGAAAGACCATGCATGTATATTATTCAAGAATTCCTTAGAAATCAAAGTTTGTCAGCTATAGAACATGTTTGATGACATTTGAAGGAATGCCTTTAACAGCCATCTTATCTACTTCTACAATGTTATTTCTTGCACTTTGTTATGTGATAAAAATGTATATTGCCTTCTTCTTTCGTTTCTATTTATTGACTACCGTTTGTTATTGAGGATATGGTGATTTTGTAAGGTCATAAATCAGCATATTTCGGTAAAGTCCACTTTATTGCAACGTATAAGTTGCAAGATTATGGCAACAGGTTTGGACTGACGCGACTTGAAAAATATAAAACTTTAAATTAATTCTCAACCAAATAAATAAGCAGCTATTATTTTGTCTACCTTTTCTTTTTAAAAGTAAGTAAACTGTAGTTAAGTTGCGTGCAGTTTGTCAGACAAATATTGTTGTTGTTCATATCAATTACCTAGTGAAAAACTGTATCAAAACTCATAAACAATCTAGTAAACAATCTATGTCAGTACGATGTAAAATATCGTCGCCGCCTCCACTCAAGCGGACTGTGAAAACCTTTTAAACTAAGAAAATTATGCCTTATCTCTTATAAATATAATTATAATCTGACACCATCAGTAGTCATCCTTTGTTGCAATGATACATATAACTCATAGATGAATTTCATATTTCAAAAGACGTAGCCATTTGTATAACAGTCATATATATGATAATTAGATTCTTGGATTAAAAAAAATTAAAAGTAGGAAAGTACCGTAAAAATTACGTAAGAAAGGATGTTCCAAGCTTTTGTCGGTGTTTATTATGTCAATGTACGTATATCTTTCGAACTTCCTATCATATCATCAGGATGCTTTTAGCATACAGTTTTGAATTAAGATGAAAGTGCTATTTTTGCATCTGAAAATGTGTACTTTAAGTTATTACAATACCGATGGGCACCGTAACTGAAAAATGTTGAGACTTTAAAACAGAATTAATCTCACGGATCTATAAGCCATTGAAACTAAGCGCCTTTTGGGGATTATCATATATATTGAAATTATACTTGAACATTCTTAGAATAGTGATGGAAAACCTTATAGATGATATGAGACGAAACAAGATGATGTATGAAAGGTTACATAGATATAAGTTCACCAAGTAAAGGAAATAACTCTAATAATAAAAAGAGTGATTTCAAATTGATCAGAAGTGGTGTCAGACAAGGGTATATTCTGTATAGTCCGCTGACTTATTTAATAATCTGTACAGTTGGTCTATCCTTGGGCATGTAATAGATCTGGACAGATTGAAAGTCGGCGGGTGTAACATCAACAATCTCATGCATGCAGATAACAAAGTGCTGAAAGCATATTATAAAGAAAAACTGTCGGGCTGTTAGACATAGTAAAAAACAAAATTGAATAAAGAGGGCTAAAATTTAATGCAAAGAAGACATGATGCATGATGGTCTCAAATCACTAACACCTATATGCAACATCCCTTGTAAAAATTAATCTATTAAACACGTGAATGAATTTAAATACCTTGGATACACAATGACCTCTGATGAAAAATGAAATCAAGAAAATAGATGCGCCAGAAAACTACACTTACAGAAAGCTTGAACATGCATGCATTAAACAAAATAGAAGAACTGAAGATCTAGATGATTAAAGGACATGAATGCGAATTTCTGCAACAGTTCTGACACATCAAGAAGAAGAAAGAAAACGAAAGAAAACGAAAGACAACGAAATCGAAAACAAAGCTTAAAGTGCTGACAATTTTTGAAACAACAGTCTATTTAAGAATAAGTGGTTATACTTAATAATGGAGCTCATAAGATGAAATCTTTTGCAGATACGCAAGGCTTATAGGCTCATTATTCTCGATCGGCTATACATACACGGTCAACGACGAGTTTTTCTTTTTGAAAAAAAACAAACATCCCTAATATGTTTAAGCCAAAATACGACTAAGCTAATAGAGAAAAAAAACAAGATAAGAAGAGGAAAGTGAGAAAACAATGTCACTCTGAATGAGAATAGAAAGGAAATGCATAACTTTAGAAGATGAAATGAGAAAGGTGGGTAATATATAGACAATGAAATATTCAAGATAATAGTTTGAAAATGCTTTGACAACGAAAAAATTAGATAAAGAAGGTTTATCAAAACTATGATGAGTCTACATTGCTTACAATATATGCCATACTTTGCTTAACTATCTGGAACATCGCATATAATTATTAATGCCTATTAAAAGATTGTAAACAACCATATAATTAGAGTTTTTACAAAACGAAAAGTTTCCGCTTAGTCTGCCATATATTATCAGATAATTTATTACCTTTAGCAAAACTAGCAACATTAGCAACAGATCGTCGCTCAGTTATCAGATTATTCTGGTCGGCATGAACTTTGATGCTAAGCAATCTTCTCTCTTGGTGTTAAGCCATTATTGCAGTCTCGTTAATATCATATGTTACCTTACATCTATGTAATATAATTTCATCATGATTACTTGAGATCAAGTTTCAAATATTTTGATTTCTTTTTGTTTATCATAGAAGCAGTGCAGTGAATGAAATCCGAGAAATGTTATCTAAAAACAAGTGGCGCTCTTTCCTATATTCTATTGTCGTAGTTCAACCTAAACTGAAATACTGTTAATGAGGTCGTTAAACAACAAAAGGTTCACAAATACTCCCAAAAGAAGTACATTGTAAACAGTTCAATCTTGTCTTAAATCAAGTAAGTGTACAAAAGCTCTTTATTATTATGTAATTACACCATTGCATTTAACACAATAAAACTGCCTTGTTCTTTTGTGAACAAATTGTTGGTCGTGTTGCTTCAAAATGTATTCAAACTTTTTGTTTTTAGATAACGTTTAAGACTCTTCAAAAGATTCCAGTGTGTTCTTGGTAAGGACTGTGATTAGACCAGGAATTACAAACTCATTGTTCTAGAACAATGCTTGGTGCTTGTTAACAAAATTAATTATCCTTCTAAAGTTACCAACTGCCTTACTTCTGCGTTAAAAACCATACCCTATAGGGTGTTTCGACACCTTAGTCCCCCTAAAGGAAATAAAAAAAATTAAATCCACATCACAAAAAGGTTTTAGTTGATACCCATATATTTGGTTTTGTGTTTTCTGTTCTGATTGTGTCTGTCTTGTCTAAGGTATCGAAACTATTGTGTGAATTAGTTCATTTGTTGTGAATGTATTACTGCATGGCCATAATAAAACTAACTAAAAAATCTAATGCCTTTAATGCTGATAAGACTTATTAAAAAAAATACGTCATGTTTTTTTGCCCAAAAAATTAGAGAAATCGTTAGTAAAAATAAACTAAAAAGATGGGGAATGTGAAACATGTTAACAAGTACCTCTTAAAGGTATTACACTGTTGACGGGGTAAATATCAACACTTTCAATCTTGTTACAAAGGAATCAGAGACACTATTTACTTTCGACAACTTAAAGCAGTGAGTAAGTAATCTGGTATGTATCTTCCTTATATTAGTTTGGCAGTTTGTAAATATAATGAACGTTACCGGAAGTAATTTTAATGGCATAATAGACTAAGTAAATTTATATTCTCGCGGAAAGAGTTCCAGCCCTTAGAATGTTTCCACTGTCTATCTTCTTATTGTGAATTAGATGTGTAACCTCAATGTCTTAGTATACGATTAGACAATGACTTGTGTCAAGAGTCAAAAAGCAGTTCAAAATGACACTGTTTACATCTTCTGCCTCTTCAAAGCTTCAACATATTATATTGCACTAACCTTATTTATAAATAGACATTTCGTGCAACTGCACTTCATAATAATATGTCTTGTGGGGCATCCGTTTGCTTGTCACTTCATTCTAGGTCTAGCGTGAAACCGGTGAGGAATATCCGATCCAATTCGTTTCGCAATAATGTCACTTAGTAGATTCAAAGAAAATATAAATACTTTTTGTCAAATATACTTCTCAACATAATACCATAGAACAACTCTTACGTATTCTCTCTCGGAGCTCCACTTAGTTACGCTAATTTCAGGAAGTAGCTTGAGTATGTGTTATGAATTTAAAGCACAAATTGTAATTAACTTTGAACTTAAAGGACTAAAAACAAGACGAGTGTCTCTTGAGAATCTAATTAGAAAAGTTTGTACCAATTTCCTGCTCTTGATAGTAATTCTTAGTCCAGGGGGCTACCTCCTTCAACTTTATATAAACTTTGCAATTTTGGAGATCAAGTTTTTTTAAATTCTTATTTAAAAGGCTCAAAGGAGTGATAAAATGTTGTTCTTAAAAAATCGTCGTTGGCAAACTCTAGATAATAGTCGGGCACTTAGGTAATGAAAACAACTTTCCAAATATGTAATGTAAAAATTTGCCTATTGTCTCATTTGCCTATCCTCAATATAAATGAGAAAGTCAACAATTCTATTTTTATGTCAAATTTATCCACGTTTTCTATGTCCCTGGTAACACTAATTGACCTATACATTTTCCAGTCCATATAACATGCCTAACAGGTTGTTCTATTAAGTAATGGCCAAAAAAATAACAAGAACAATTTTAAAATGCGATTTTTCGGCCATTTTCGTAATTTCTTTATTGCCTCAAAAATCTGTACCGCTGTATTAGAAATCACCCATGTTTCCCAAATTCAATAGCTAGTCCACCCAAAATGGTGTGAAAATATTGATAACACTTTAGAATAATGTGATATGACAAAAAAATATAAGTTTGCTCCTTTTTTATTCAATAAAAAGTGTCCATGAACAATAAAAAAGTTTCATTCAAAAGTGCTAAAAGGATTTTGATTATTTTAACATGAAAACTGACTAAGGGATCAAGAAATCCGTACCCCTCATTACAAAATCGATTTTTCATAAAAAATGAAATAAAACGTCACAAACTGCATGGAAAACGTGGACAAAGTGGGCTTAAAAAGAAAATTGTTGATTTTATCATTTATACTCATGAATATGTACATTAGCTAATAAGCATATTTTTACATATCTCAAAGGTGCACTTAAATAACCTTTATTTTGATACCAACTAGCTTCATTTAGCACCAAGATATTGCCAGTTTAAAACAAATATGCATATGCTCGAAAATAGGGGGTTGCTGTTGAAACTGTTAAGATTTTGAGCTAGAACCGTTTACAGCTCATTGTTTTCTCTGCCAAAATTAATTTATCAATAAAATAATTGACTGAGATTTTTATGTGTCAAACTTCCCACGGTGACTCAGCGGAAAAATTTAGTAGTTTACATGTTTAAGCCAAGGGGAAGTAAAGGAGGCTTGAACAGCATTGGTAATATACCACTTTATGCCGTGCGCCTAGTTCAATCACGACTCTTACTCTTAATATCTAGCCTTCGATTAAAAATATGGGACAATATTTTAATTTTCACTTTACTTTTCAATTGCTCTTTCGCTATCAGTCTTATTATATGGCTAACACTAATAGACACGAGCGCACACCCGCGCGAACATGCGCACAAGATCACACGTGAGCACACGCACACGCGCATACTCACATACGTTCATACGGACATAAGTGCATTCACACATACGCATAAACGCATAAACGCACAGGTGCACATACGCACATACGTGTATAAGCACCTACGCACATACACACATACGCACATACGCATAAACGGATAAACGCACATACGCACATGCGCACATACGCACATACGCTCATACGCACATACGCACATACGCACATACGCACATACGCATATACGCACATACACATATTCGTACATACGCACATACGAACATGCGCAAATGCGCA
>JAUUEB010014562.1:0-17058 GCA_032362205.1 Clione limacina
ACCTTTGCTAAGACAAAACCGGAAAAGCTGGAATTATACTCAATGCTGAGTCATCCAGCTCATAGAAAGAAGAAGAAGAACTGAGCCCTTCTCAAATATGATGGTAACGTTCCTTTTGTTTTACCTATACATCCAACATTATTTGACACTTTGACTTTCAAATGTTTAGTATTACTAAAAAATGATTTGATTATCAGCATATGGAAGTTAGGTTGAGCAGGCTAAGTAAGTATTACCAGAATATTACGATTCTCAGTACATGAAAGGTCAAAAGTATTACTTTTTGAGAATCAAGAATCAAAATGTGGTTGACTTAAAATCTATGTCGAAATCATTGGTGCAATTAACAAAAGTATTGAATTGATACTCAAGATTTAATTCTGCCTGACTCTTAACACTCACGTTAAAACTGTGCTTTTGTTACCCAGTGAGTAGAAGCTGCTGGACTTCAGAAGGTACTCTGTAATTTATACTGCTAGATTGATTGTTTAAAACAAACTGCATTAGGCAAGTATACCATAATTCAAGCCCAGTGAAACCATAATTCAAGCGCAGTGAAACCATATTGAACTTTTTATTTTTTGTGTAAAAAAACTTCAGTTTAAAACCCCAGAAAGTAGCCATACACATAATGTTCAACTCAATGAATCAAATATTTAAGCATCTACTTTCCAAATCACCTTTCTCTCTGCTTATGTTAGGTTGTTTGACTGTAATGAGCTTAAGAGTCTTTCCCATTTCTGCATTTATTTATTTATCATTGTTCACACTTTTTAGATTTATTTCTTTGATTATTAAAATTAAATTTGACAATTTTTGAATTCCTAGAAAGACTTTTGTAAACAACAAAACTATGTGTTTCCATCCTCTTACAGAGCACCAAAGAATTCCTCAAGTACTTGGCCAGAGTGATGGCCAAGATACAGTCAAAGTCATCTCATGAGTTCCATGCCGTTGTTGAACGTCTCTTGTGCCATCTTTGTCAGAAAGGATTGAATTTGGGCCGCTTCTCCTATTATACAGGACACGCTTATGAACAGGAGGAAAAGTATGAGAAGCATGATGTCGCTGAGCGACTTTACAAACTTTTTATGTATCTTCTAGATGAAGAAAGGAGAGATAAAGATGTTTAACTTATTATATGAAGTCATAACTTAAAAGATTAAATACTACATATTTTACACATGGAAATCTGTGATCTAGAATGAGATTACTAAGTGCTTTCATAATTTGATAAGCATAATGCTTTGGCTCAAACTCATAAAGAAAAAAGTCAAATTACAAAAAAGGTGAATATGGTTACTATTGTGTCATAGAATTATCAATTATTTTAAAAGCAATTTTTAATCGAACAAACATTCCATTATGGTATTTGAAAAATATATTTTTAGAGCATGTATATTAGAATTTGTATTGCATGCACTTTTTTTCTTTCATGTTATGTCTATGATTTGAATTATAAAATAATCCAGACAGGGTAAGTCGGCTAAAGAAAGTTTAACCTTCTAGTCAATTATTGTCTGATTGCATCAAAAATTTAGGATCACCAAGATTACCATAACAATACAGAAAGTTGGAAAGTTTGATTACAAAGCTGAGAATCAGACCATTTGCACTTACAAGTTAACCTTATTAAGCCGCCATGTTTGGGACAACGGCAAATTTGACGGCTTAATTATACTTTATATGGAGTTCAAAAATCAGCTTGTACAAAAAACAAACACCTTAATGTCAAGAGCTAAAAGATGAATGTACTAAAAATGTAAGTCCTTAATGAATAGTTCTAGGTTTGAGAGTATTAAAGAGACACTTACGTTAAGATCAGTTTATTAAAATTGACTTTAGAACTAATGAGAAATAGATAATATATTTGATGGCAGGTACTATTGTACTTTAGACTACTAGAGTTGTTGTACTGCAGAGAGTTTAACTAAACTGATAAAGACTACTAGAGTTGTTGTACTGCAGAGAGTTTAACTAAACTGATAAAGCGGAAGAAGAGAATCATTGTGGCAAAAAATCTCCTTCATAATCGAAATCATCTTTTTTAGTCAATGAAGCCTACATTATGATCTGACCAAAAATATTCTTGCTAAAGTTTATATAATTTATTCATTTGACATATGTGATGAGAATGTACTTTGTGATGTGATTTGTTAATCAAAAAGTATGATCCAGTACTATATTATGTAATTTGTTGATCAAACACTATACTCCAGTACTCTATGTTGTTATTTATTAATCAAAAACTTTAGTCCAGTTCTATATGATGTGATTTTTGTAATGAAAACTTTAGTCCAGTTCCATATGATGCTATTTGTTAATACAAAAAAATATATTACAGTACTATATGATTTGTTAATCACAAAATGTCCACTTTTATATGATACACTTTTAAAAAAATTTAATTTCTTATTTTCTTCATGCTGTGCTTCAACAATTTTGTTAATAAAAAACTATGGTCCAGCTAAAACCTGCAATAATGTTATCAAGCTCAAGTTATTTTTATCATACCTGGATCAAAAGAATTTATTAGCTAATTTATTGTTGGCAGGTTTTTAATTTTAATTTTTAGTTAGTATTGTATAAATCATGTTTATTGAAATTTTCATTCATTGCATTCTTTCAACCAACATTTAAAAGCTTTAACTTTTATCTTTGCTTAATACTGTACAGCATGATTTTACAATCTTTTTACATTTTTGCTAATATTTCATCTATTACAAAATGAGACCAAAGAAAAATATGAATTAGATACATAAGAAATAAGAACCATCACAAAATTTACCTTTTCATGCATCTTGATCTAGAACTTCAGTTAAAAAGACCTGTGAAATCACAGCCTCTGAAAAACATCTCTCAAATCTATGGTATTTGGATCCAGAAATGAACTTAATATCATGCATTAGAATGTGCCTCAAAAACATATTTATGAAGATGATTACATCTCAGCATCGAAATGGTTCTCTTATATAATTAAAATGAGACTTTCAGAATAACATTTTAGCATTAACATGCCTATGTTGGGAAAACCCTTTTAAGATATGTTCCATATCAAAGTTTCTATTTAAAACGCCTAATTATTTGTGTTAATATAAATTTTGTAATCAGCAATGTGGACATTTAATTGTTTACTTTATGGACTTTGTTGCCTAGACAAGTGTTCAGATTTGATAGGGATTTTCTTTTTTCTCTAAAACAGGGTGGGCCAAAAATAGGTTTGAGCTACTAGAAGTTGTTTATTTCAAGTCACCTTGGCCCAAAATGTGTTGTTTAAGCAAGTAGGTTTATAGTTGTTTGCCAAAAGTAGATAATATACACTACAATACAATGGGTTCAGTGTCATTTTTTGGGGGTTTCTAATATCACTGATCTTAATGAAATAATTTTTTTTCATATGTAACCAAAACAAAACCCTTTTACGTATCTGAGATCAAGGTTGCTTTATTCTATGTGAATTCTGAAGCACAACACTGTGGGTCTACACTATACTGTAAAAGTTTGAGTGTGTATTATTTATCAGCGGCCTTGTCCGACACTGTCTCCGTGCTGCTCCCAAACCCAACCTAACCAATGACTTTTGGTAAAGAGCAAAAGATAGATTACCCAACTATGCCATAGATTTCAGCCGTCATATAATCCTTTGTTAATGTTATAAAGTATTCAAATGCATTTCACAGACATCATCTTCGACTCTGTTATATTGATTACAATGAAGACTTGATTGTTGGTTGTACTCTATATGAGTACTCATGATTTTGAGTTCTTTTTTATTTCCTCTTTTGAGTTGAATATTTTAGCCTCATAATCATTTATGTTTTTGTAATGCAACTCTGAAATGGGTTACCATGGTTTCTGAATATGGGTGGAATAATTGGTTGTATTTAATTAAACATAGGCAGAAAGTTATATGCTAGGCAACATGGTTAAACTTCAGAGGTTACTTAAAACTTTAATTTATAATGAGAATTTTTTTTTTAAAATATGTAAAAGTTGTTGTTTCTTTTACTATAATGATTTAATTTTTTTGAAGAAATTAATAATCAAGTGTTTTCTTTCTTTTTTGTTAAAATTTAATGTTTTTATAAACAAAATGCATTACTACAAAAGTATTTGAATATTTCTTGTGGGGGCCTTTTTGAAGGACAGCTTACTCTTGGTAACTCTTAAATGACTGCTGCTGATGCACAAAACTATCTTGTATCCTGCCATCTTATCATCAACTGCTTCACTAGTTTTGTAGACAAAAACAAATTGTTTAACATGATATTATTATTATGCTAAACTGTTCTAAATTATAGCTAAATTTATTATTACCTCATGACTAAATTTTGCTAAATCTAGTTGTTGAAATCAATAGATTTGTTAAGATAAAAACTGTAGCTGTAAAATATATTTTCCTTACCTAAGAAAGCACAACATTTGATATAACTCATGAGCTCTCTATTGCACAAAGCTAGGCTATGTCGTCTTATATGTTTGGACAAACATCACATGTTTTTTTTGGTTAAATATTTGTCTTTTGTCTTTACAATTTTGTTATTTTAGTTTGAAAATATTATATTATTCTAATATTTTTGAACCTTTTGTAACCTATTTTGATTTAAATTCTTTTCACTATTTTATCAATTTGGTTTCACTTGAAAATATATTTAACTTACATGCAAATTGTATTCAACACTGTAGCAGTAAATGTTTTTTCACAAACTAACATAACTAACATTTGATGGAACTCAGGTTGTCAATGGGCCTTCTACTGATCAGTTAGCTGAGCTCCAGTATGTTGTCAATGAGCCTTCTACTGATCAGTTAGCTGAGCTCCAGTATGTTGTCAATGAGCCTTCTACTGATCAATTAGCTGAGCTCCAGTATGTTGTCAATGAGCCTTCTACTGATCAATTAGCTGAGCTCCAGTATGTTGTCTTATGTTTTTGAATGTTTGTATTAGATAGATATTTGTCTTTAGTGTTTACATTTTATTTAAAGTTTAAGAATGTTTTATTATTTTAACATCAAATTTATGTATACTAATATAGCAGAAATTGTTGTTTTATGTTTTGATTTAAAAATCTGTTGACTGTCTTCACTATTTTATCTTTTATTCACTCAAAAATAAATTTAACTAATATCTATTTTAACTTAGTATTAACAAGGTCTCGTCTGATAAGTTGCATTAATATTTTGCTTTATAGCTGTGTGCAATAATTTGATTAATTTAATGTGATTTAAAATATCGTGATTGATATTAAATTATAGTTCTCATGATGATGTTATTTAACAGCTGTTTGCTAGAATAATTTCCTTTCAATATAAGATTTTACCTTTTCATGCTTAAGCCACTAAATTCATCTTAGCTTGTCTTCCTTCCTTTTTCTCACTCTATCTTGCTTTATATGTATTCTTATATTGAGGGCAAATGTTTTCTGAGTTATTAAGTTTTATACTTAGTATTTTTAATGAATACTGGTATTTGATAGAACTTTCAAATCATTACTATTGTAACTTATGTGATTTTTCTATTTCACAATTTTGTTTTTATAGAATAAGATTTCTTTTGTTTTCTAGAACAGAATATCAAATTTTGTTAATTAGTTGCTTTAAAAAGCAGGAAAGGTGAAAAAAATCTACCTCTATATGATGCATTTCAATTAATATAATATGCCCTGAAACTTGTTGATACAAAACACCTTTTTAGCTTTATAATGCACATACAAATAAATGGCATTTCAAATGATATTTAGTTATTTGTTTAAAGTTGCCTCAGGCAGAAACGATCTTTATATGTATTATTATAAAAAGGGATCCTGGTTCAGGTAGATATTTACTGATGTATGATTGTATGTGCAGTCTTAGACAAGTCATAACTTTGATGCTTGTGAATACAACATGATTTTTATATTGATTTATGTCTCTTTGGCTAATTCTTTCATTCTTTCTCACTGTATCTAAAATATTATATGCTAGGGAAAAAAACACCAACATATATGCGCATTGAGTTGCAAGTGTCACTTCCCGAGAGCCTCACTCACTTGCCATGCACTTTCCAAACAATACAATTTCTTCCCTTGACAGTAACAATACTTACCTACCTTGTTAGTTATAATAGGTGCTACAGAGTATTTGTGCTTATAATTTCACTTATTGTATATATATGCTTCTCTTTCATGCTTTCTTTGAGACCATTAATTCTTATGTATAATTATATACCATCATTTATCACTCGCAATTCTTTTTCTTTTTGCTACTATAATAGGACAAAAAGATGAAGTGGCTATTTGTGTGTGATATTCACTGAAGACTGTATCTTTCATTATGGATATGACTTATAATTTACCTTTTATATAATAAGTTATTTAAAGATAGAAATTGATATTGCATGCTTTATATTCTGATACGCTATCTGTCATGATTTATATAATGTTGTTAAAACAGTTTCCGTCCCTTAAAGTCTACAATAATTCTATAATCTGTGATCTTTAATGGATATAACATTAGCAAGCATTTACTTTTTTTGCTATTGTATATAATGATGTTGTGTCACTATCATAAGTTTTGTTAAATTGCTGTTGTAAAAAGATTCAAAAGTTTCAGTAGAATTTAAGACTTAATGATAATGTAAACTTCAGACTGTAAAGCACATAGTAGTAAATCTACATCCTACACTTTTTATAGCAAAGCAGTTATTTATAGCATTAAATGTCATAGCATTAAGAAAACACAAGACATTTTTTATGTTATATTGGATCATATGACTTGCTGTTTTCCTGTTGTCTTAATACAGTTGAACTTGCTCCTAGAGGACAGTTATTATCAGCAGCACATTTGTCCACCAAGGGCAAGTTTACCTAATAATTATCAGAAGAAAAACAACACTTAAAAATATACATGTTTTGTTAAAAGAATCCCATCCGATTTCCAAACAATATGTTCGTTGCACGCTTCAATGGCATCTAATCATAAAACATTGAATCAATGTATCAGTAACAGAATAAAAGAGTAAATTGATACAAACTACATACACATATCGTAAAGACATTGACTGAAAACATTGCATCAATCAATTAACAGATCAACATTAACAAACAGTAGACGAGTTCGAATTAAATACTGCGCCTACACAGCCAATTAAATTGCTACTACATAGAGCTGATACATCTCAGCACAAAAATACTGTCACTTGAGGGCAGGTGCCCATGCAAGTTCAACTGTACTTTCTTTGTGATGCATTATTGTTTGCTTTGATAGATTACCTATATTACTATAATTCTCTCCTACTAAAGTCAGAGAAGTTCTTATTATCTAAAAATCACACAAACCTAATGCTATGAGAATTATCACTGCTTAAATCGTAATAGCTATCAGAAAAATAGCCCAACTACATCAACCAATATTTTGAGGAAAATTTGCTGGATGGATGCAGAAGATTAAACAATTTAGTGATGCTGAGTTTTTTTTAAGCAAATGTAATAAACCCATCATCATACTAGTCTTAGGCGTTTTGTTAATCAAGATTTTTATTTTTACATTGCAATGAGGGGGATGATGAGGAATGATTATTAGATATTCCAAACTTTATATCGACAGCAATTAATTATATTGAATCTCATAATTTGTCTTACTCTTGATATTATTAACTTCTAGATTTCTGTACAATGAAACTTGATCTTGGTGTGTTACTACAGACTTTTTTCAAGTGTGAAAACATTGACAAAAATAAACTTTATTACACCAAAGAAACTAGAGCATCTAGTTTACTGTATGTTTTTTTTTTTTTAATTTATGACTGCTTACTTTTATCATAACATTAACATTCTAAATTGGCATTTTAATTTGTTAGGTATTTTGTACTGCTTTTGCTTGTTCTTATGCCAACAGCTTAAATGTAATCAACTTGATTAGTTTACTGATTTTGCTTTAGGTAACTGTTTTTTTTTCAACATTTAAATCTAATAAAAAGTCAGTTGAAGGTTCCCATAACCCTGTATATCAGGCTGCAGTGGCAGTAATTTTACTCACTGTTTCTAGGGCAGGCTTATGGAAAGCAGGGCCCAATCCTCTCAACTGAAGTCCGCTACTCACTTAGCTGCTGAGTTGACAGAGGAGTGACTAAAAATTCAATGGTTGGTGCGAGATATGAAAACCCAGCCGTCTGGGAGAAAGTCACATGACGGAATCATCTTAACACATCTCGTACTCCTACCAACTGAGCTATCTGCCCCCCCCCCCTTATATTATGTGGTGCTAGTGCTTACAAAAAATCAAAGTTAATTTATAAGAGCATCCTTGAGGCAGGAAGATGAAATAAATCAGGTCTGTATAAAGTTGAATTAGGCCTATATATAGTGATGTGTCTTCTTTAGATGAGTGTTAAAGTAGCCAGGGTTTTTTGTTAAAGGTAGTGTAGTGTTGCAGTCTTTGAAAAGTTGTCTGTGATAGAACGTAAATCTAATTATAGCAGTAAGAAGTTGTAACTACAGCCAAGAGACAAAATTTATAACAGAATATCTAAGACGTTAAAATTATTTTTAAGCCACAATATCTTTCCTCATTCCCTATCTTTTCCTCTCTTCCCCTTTCTCTATCTCTCTGTCAAGGATCTGGCAAATTTGTAAGTTACCAATGAAAGATTTTGTTTCCTTCTTGGTAGAAGGTGGTTCGAATATCCTGATTGCTTCAACCATATTTTGTTCATGTTTAATTCCATATATGCTAAACTTGTACACCATGTAGAACGTTTCAGGGTTCAAGAAGGTGCATTTCTTTAATTTCAGGCCATATAGTAAACCGATTAAATACTGTTTGCAGATGTTCAATAAGATCATCTAAACTCTCTGAGAGACAGACCATGTCGTTGATGTAGGCTGTAAATAAAACTCTTCCAATACCTGTGAGATCAAATAGATGAAAACTCTGGGAGCGATCATCAGGCCAAATGTAATCACTTTAAACTGAAACAACCAATGGTGTTAGGAAGCGCAAAATGCTGTTTTTTTCCTTATTCCTGGGATCCTTTATGACCTAGCAATAACCCAAAATCAAATCTAGAGAAGTGTAAAACACAAATTTCCCTTGTATTATTAGCACTGACCATTGATCGAAGGCAGAGGTACAGCAAGTGGTTTTCTTATGAAATTGATCTTTCTGTTACCAACTGAGAAGCGTGTTGAGTTGTCCTTCTTTTAACCAAAACAATTGGGCTAGCCCAAGGACCCTTTGGTCAACTTCTTCATGGGTTGTTGAGCCAAAGTATTTCTTACAGAACCGCTGTTGTATTGGGTAATGTTCTTGTGTGTAGTGTAAATTGTCATAGTCACTGTACTAGTTCTTCCAAAATCTGTATCATGTGCTGCAAAATCATCACTATTTTTCTCAAAATGGCAACAACAAATTCCGGTACTCTTCTGGGACTACTATACTGCTTCTTAAAAGATCAGCATCCTCCGTTCAAATGTAATAGTAATGACGTAGGCCATTATCAGTATAGCATGACAATACAGGTTTCATGGCGTACTTAAGTGAACAACATTTCTGTTCTTGAACAGCGTTTAAAAGAAGTAATGAAATAAATGGATGAAAATAAATGGAATGAAATAAAAAAGAAATAGTGTTATGATTTCTTTTATTACAATGCGTTTTTGCATTCAAATAAATTGAAAAAATTCCACACTCAAAAGATACTCATCTACACTTGTCAGTTGACCCCTGAACTTTTGACAAATCTGGAAACACAAAGTCTTTTTCATAAACAATGTTCAACAACAACACATCACATTAACAATATTGTTGAGAACATAAAGAAATATGTGTGTACATAAGCTAGCAAAAGTTCATATGCATACAAGAAAAATATTCTTCATAACAACATTATCGACCACTCTTAAGATTCAACCAGTTAGTAAAACACTTTTTAACAGGTGAAAAAAGGATTATATGAAATGGAAATAAGAACCAGCAACAAACTCATTTGTCCATAAGGAAAACTCGACCACCTTATGGAAAGCAAGATGGAAGAAATGAACAATTAAGCAAGGGGAAAAACACAAATAACTTATTTTTTAATCTAGAGTGAATAAGGATTTGTTAGAAGAAAAAATTGATGATAGCTCATACAGGACCTTTAATTAAATCTTTAAATCTACTAAAATCATGATTTTAAGAAAATGGTCATCAAGGTTTATGAGCACAAAGTTCTCCTGGGGCATGTAAGAAGAGTGCAAAAAGCAAGCCTCCAGAAAAAAAACGTATCGACCCATAACAGCTTCTTTACTTATTCAAAGCTATGGCTCTAGACATAGAAGTTGCAACAAGGGCCTTAATTGAGAACAACTGTCACATATGATTCGAGGGAAAACTGCACACAGACTTTAACAAATTTAAAAATAGGTTTTTAAAATAATGCCCTTTAAACTGTTGTCAATCATTCAATCACTGTAAGTAGATAATAAACAAGTGATAAAGACCATGAGATATAAGATAGACATGGCTAAGTCAGGTGACATTCCCTGAGTTAAATCAATAGCCTCTAATCTAAGACTTTCATTTCTCTTCACGCTAACAGTACTCGACTTGGAACATCAATCAGGATACCAATGGCAAAACGAAACATGCACAAGATTAAAGGAATGTGTGAATGACTGATAAAACTGCAAAGAAAATCCTCTATCAAAGTTGCAAAGACGTTTACTCAGCAACTACAGAACAGGACAATTCCTGTTTTTGGTAATAATTACAGCAATACACTCACATGAAAAAAATTAAAGTAATTACATTAACAGGAAAGAAACAACGGCCAAACTTTAACAAGGGAACATGGGAGGGCCCCTCCAGTGTTAGATTTGTCATACAGCAAAGAACATGATCTGGTGTAGACATAGGATTGGCAGAATTAACCAAGAAGTTTGGGAGAGTTAGTGACGCAGATTTTATTGTACAAGCAAAGGAACTGGCAAAGCACTAACACTTGATGATTTTAAAAAACAGTATAAAGGAAAGAAGAAAACAAAAGAGAGAAATGTCATCATTCAGAGGAAAACAAAAGAGAGAAATGTCATCATTCAGAGGAAAACAAAAGAGAGAAATGTCATCATTCAGAGTTTAAAAAAAAAGAGAAATGTCATCAATCATCATTCAGGGCATGAATGTATCTTGTGTGACAGTCAAATGCTGACCACTTTTTCCAAGGGGGACAATATTGATGCCCCTGTTACTCACAAAAGCACATATCTTATGATCTAAGTCAAGAATACTTGCCTGTACAAACTGTGTAAAGTAAGGTACAAGACTCATTTAAATAAGTGTTGAGAGAAAACCTAACTAGTGATACAGACACACAGGTACATAAGATCAGTTAAAGACAATATATATATATGTATAGAATCATATAGGAAGCAGCAAAATATTGCGATAAGACAGTGATAGAGTACTTGAAAGCCCAGCCTGGACAAACGAAAAACAGAGCGAGTACCAAGGTTTATAGAAAAATGAATTATACACTGTAGTTAATAAGCAACCAAACAGTGTTAAATGAATAAAGAGGAATGAAGAAAAGCCATGATAATGAATAAAATGTCTAAAGATTTGCCACAGACATTCATCAATCATTTGGGAGTCATTGCTCTCGGTACCAATTTTTACACATAGAGCTAATCAGGTAGTTTGGCATTTACTGAGAGTTAATTTTCTACTAATGAGGGCCTTCTGACAAAAATATTATCAATTTTCCATGTTTATTTTTCAACACATGCCTCATTGTCAAACTGTAGATAAAACAAGGCCTTAGTGTGGTTCCAGACACTCAAAGCTCATCAATAAGTTTGGGGAGAATAATCATAAATAACTCATATATACATTTATGGTAATGACTTGATTTAAATATATTATTGTCAGCCAGGTGAAAATAACTTGTAACCTAAAATAACTAGAATTTTACAGCAGAGTAAAACTTCCTCATTACGAGTTTAATTAATATCATAATTCTTTTCTTCAAAGCACCATCATTTTCTATATACATTTGTTAAACTAAATAAAAAAAAATATGAAAAATCAAATAAGCTAATAAAAAAAATGGAGGAATGTCTTCTAATCAACCGACTGACGATATGTGCATTGGATATTTCATCCAAGTTTGCATACCAAAACACATATCATGGTGTATTTTATGATATGTCATGGTTTTAACAATGTTCCACAACATATTCTAATGTGTTTAATAGTAGAACATTTTGGCAGGTGAAATAATGAAATAGAGTAAAATCAGGCTTAATAATATTATACAAAAAAAATGAGTGTGTACTCTCGTCTGAACCATTCATATAATTCAACAATGTCCAAAGTCAAATCAGAAAGAAACAACAAGATTATCATTTATAATCAGATCAAAAACGACATAAGAAATAAATATTAAAAATATCTTTCAGAATTGACTGATGCAAGATCAGTTCTCTTGGTTTACTCTTGAACAAGCTTCCTTCATCCAAGTTTGTAGCGAGCAAACAAAACAGACAAACAATCTTTCACCGAAGTACATATTTTTATATTATTCACAGGTTTGCAGAAGCAAGGATGGACTATGGTAGATTATAATTCTTTCTGTCATCTCTCTACATTCAGAGCTCTAGCCACATTTATCCACAGCAATACATAAAGCAAGAATCATAAACATTCGCACAGGAAATATTTCTATCAACGATAAGAATTGATTACCAAAACAACAATTATGAATAACAAGAACTGAATTGACAACACCTTTTTGTACATCATAGAAAACTTAATCCAAATCAGTTTGAATTCAACTCTCTTCTTTTCCTCAATAATTGTGTAATACAAAAAGGCTACTTGTTTCATAGCTTTGTTCATATCTTTGAATAAAAAGAAGTCTAAAAAATGGTACAAAAATCAAAGATACAATTGAGTCATTGAATTAAAACAAAATTCTCGATCACATGAAATTGATTTGTTTAATAAAAGTTTTATGTACGATTCTTTGGCCAGTTAACAACAACACAAACTAAGAACAATCTTTGTCAATACCATATCTATGTATGGTAGGAAGATATGAGCACTCGATAAGACATTGAAATAAATGCTGACTTTATTTATTATTATTCTCCTCTGTGTGAGAATCCATTATCTTTGATTCATTATGTTTCCACCCTTTAAAACACTCAGGTAAACACAAGCACACAAACACAAGCACGCACTCACATACTCACACATTCACATACTCACACAAACACAAGCAGGCACGCACTCACATACTCACACATTCACATACTCACACAAACACAAGCCGGCACGCACTCACATACTCACAGATTCACATACATGTCCAAATGAATGGTTCAAAATATTTTATTCATGACACTTTAAATACAAGCACTGACTAGCAGAACACACGGTTTAGAGAGAAGACACATTATTATTGGAGTTTTATGTCACTTTTTTAATTACTCTTGAAATAAGAAAAGGTGTTGGGAAAAAAGTATTATTTCATTAAGCTGGCAATCAATGCAGTCTTCCAATATCCATCCTAAACATGCCATGTTGGATAAGAAACGTGTTTGATTTTAATAATCTTGAGTGTCAAAAGGGTGTTGTAAGATACTTTTTTTTAAATATTTCTCCTTTCAGCTTTTCTCTTGGTGATAAAAAAAAAACCACTAGAAATTGATGAGCTTTCTTACAATAATAAAATATTTAAAGATCTTCCTTCCTCTTCATTCATTGATTTAAGCTACAACAGGCATAGGGACTAATAATAATGATCAGAATTACACTAATAAAACGCACTTTGTGATTCTAAATCATTAACAAATTTTGGGCTGAGGTGTGAGAATACATCAACGGTTAAATACCATTTTTCTTCTATTGGTAGACTCAACACGTTTTTTTTAGAGTGAAATATCAGCAACATCATTTGTATGATTTTGCATATTGTGACATAGCAAAACAAGTGTCATTACGGATGATAGGAAGAGAAGGATGCTTTATATTCAGGCTTTTCATTGAGATTTTACAAAATTGGAGGATTTTGGCACTATTTCTGTTTTCTTTAAGAAACCTAAAGATAACTCAACTCCATCTCTAGCTCGGAACTCCGATCCAAGACTGGTGTTATACCAATCTAGGAACTGATGCTCCGTAGCTGTCTGCGCTGGTATGGCAATGTAGCCAGGAAAGACAGAGACAACTGGTTATGAAGAGTCTAGTCCCTTGAGACTGCTGGTAACCCAGGCCCTGGCCGGCCCCCAAAGTCATGGGACGAGGTGGTAAAAAAGACCTTAGGTAAACCCGCCTTGACCGGAGCCTAGCGCTTAACAAACAGAGATGCCTGGAGAAATGCCATTGCATTGCGAACATGCAGCATGGACAACTAGACTTTAAATGATGATGATATGATGAAACCCATTTAAACTATTAATTGATTTTTTTAAAGAAAAAATTTGAATTTTTGAGGATTTCCTCTAATTGGAGGAAGAATGGAAAGCCTGTATATTATATGTGTGATCTCCCATTTGTCAAAGATAATTCTTTCAGAGAAGAAGTTGAAAACCTTAATTGACAAATTGTTTTCCGATATGAAAGTTTGATCATTCCATAGCCAACAAAACAAATAAATTGTTTTTACTCAACTAAAATTCTTGTGTGAACTAAAACAACCACTGACAAAAATTTGATCATAGTTTAGAATCACCAAGTACTTGATATGTAGATGAAGCTCATATTTAGCACAAACTGTAATAAACTTTTGAAAATTTCATATATAAGTAAAATCAAAGCAGTCAGAAAAAATGCCTTCAAAGAAAAAATATATATCTCGGAATTCTAAATCAAACTGACTTTCGTGTCTCTCACCCAATCTCATGAAAAGAAAATATATAAAATGCATATCAGAAAATTTAAATAAAAAGAAAACATCAATAGGCAAATGCATCAATATCAAATATTTGTATTTCTATTTGTCAAAAGTGAAGGCAGAGAAAGTATAGTTAGTATCATTTCTCCCAAACATCCCAGGAACACATTGTCCAATGTCACTCCATCACTACATCTCAGACCTCTAAAAAGTCTTTCAGCAAAGTCTGTCGTCTCTTCTCAGCCACATCCATTTGATTTTCTAATTCCTGAAAAAGAGGTTGCACATTTTTTTTAAATACATTGCATGAAATGTCATTATTTTAATACAGAATCCAGTAAAAGGAACTGAAAAAAAATTCACCCCAAAACAGTCCATTTGACACATAATTCTATAAGATATGAATTGAAAGTTTCCTAAAAATGTGCCTTAGTCAACCTGGTTTACAGTTTCCATATTATGTGATTTAGAATAAAATTTGAATTTCCAGGTCTTAAAAACCATCAAAAAGGATTACAATTTCATTTCATGTTCGTGATAATAAACGACGAAATGAGAACTGTAGAATTGGTGATGCAAAAAAGTGTTAAATCCATATAAAAATGTATTATGTTTGCAAATCTGACTATATGCTAGTATTTCTTTTTATTATAAATAACTGCCTTTTTCTACATAGCTTACTATCTACTTTTGACAATAGTTAAAATATACAAGAGACACAATCAAGGTAGTTGATCTTTATTATAAGTTAGACAAGTGTACATTAAGTAGACAATCAGAACATCCAGTTCTTACCCCTCTGTCTGTGATTTCTGCTCTCTCAACTTTCCATGACAAGTTCTCAACCTCTGCCTCTAACTGGGCTTGTTGATATTCAAACTGTTGAAGAAAAGGATTATTCTTAACAATGAAAAAAGTGTTTGGTACAGAGTATATTTAAAGCAATAAGTTACTGTAAATCCTCGTCAATAAGTCCCATTTTTCCCCAAATAAATAACAACTTCTACAAAAATTACTGCACATGAAATATTTTGGAGACACCATCTTGCTGTTACAGAAGCATTAATTATTGATTTCCAGATGTATCGGAACTGCAAGCAAAATCAATTACCAATGTTGTCTCCAAAACAAAAAAAGAACTTTGCAACCATACTTCAACGCATGTATGTACATTATACACGCTTTTGTGATTTTTTTACTCTAATATTGATGGTCTACGATGTCAAAATACAGTCTTACACAATAAAAATGGTGGACAGAAATGAAAGACCCAGAAATTTTGATTGAAGAATTGATTCTCCTAGTGTGTCTTATACAAAGGAAATATGTCTTGGGAAAGAATTTTACTGATGAAAAAGGTTAGGGACTTATCCATGATGGCAACTTATAGATGAGGATTAACGGTAATACTTTAATTGCTAAAATACATTGCATTCTTAGTATTGAAGCAAAAAACTTTTTTATTCAAGTAAACAACTTTTGAAAAAAGAATCATATTTCACTGTACTATCGTCTGGCTAAACCATTTCTAAAAGGATTGAAACAGGTGTACAAAAATAAACAAATATCAAATAAGCTATTTATTTTATACCCCTCTTTCTATCTTTAGCAATCTATTCAAGGATAAAAAAAAATTATCTTCTGTAAACTTACCAAAACTTTCCTTGAGCCTTTATCCATGTAGTAGGCATATGGATATGTGTACTGTAATGAGTACCGACACTGTAAGGAGAAGAAAAGCATTTAAAATTATTTTGTAATAGAAATACCAGACCAGAGACGGTCAGTGAAGCCACGCCATTAGTATCAAAGAGACATGTTGCTGTCACTAATGGCCCTTTTCTGTAATTTGAGTATATCAGGCAGAATCTATCACAGAGTCCTATTAAAAAGGGATGATAAAATGTAGGTCTCATGTGTAAAGAATGGACATTGAAAATACGTTGGTAGTTGCAAATCAAAGAAGATTAGCCCAAAAAAGGTGAGAAACCAGGTAGTCTAATTAAAAGAGTAATTCTGAAAACAGTTTTGGTTGTTTTTTGGGCAAAGAAAGTGGGTCACTCAGCAGTAGGTATGGGAAGAGAAAGAAGGTAAGACTGATTAATTATCATCATCATCATTTATAGCCGTTTTCCATATTCGTAAACATATGACATATGAACTACGTGGGTTTGACTTTCTACAATGCAATAACTCTACGCCAG
>JAUUEB010014673.1:0-17055 GCA_032362205.1 Clione limacina
ATGCTATAACTAGAGTTGCCCAAGTACGATTTTTTTAAAAACAACGTTTTACTACTCCAAGGACCTTTATCAACAAGAATAAACACTAAAATAACTTGATATTCAAAATTGCAAGGTTAATATATAGTTATGTAAGGGAGACCGCTGGATTAAAAAGCAAGATTACATGACTGAAAGTACATTGCTTGTGTATTACTTAACCATAGGGAATGACATATGCTAATTTACTTTAAATTACTCTTAATCTGTGAATTGCTTTATACTCGTGCGTGTTTCTTAAGCACTTTAATGTCCAATTTGGTCTAAAGGTGGTCACTTTAGAAGGTATCAAAGAGCTCTGGAGTTACTACTATTACTAGTAGGTTTATTCAGGAAATCAGGATCTAGTAGCAACAGGAGTGTATGAAACCCTTCCGTTAAAATTCGAAAATTATAACTTGTTGTACTAAAATGAAGTGAAGCTTCCGAACTACTCTTACCTCGCAAGACCTATTCTTACCCGAAAAGGTAGGTGCACGACATTAAGTTTGTCCATACAATTTTACAACTAAATAAAATCCGTCATGCTGTAGAAAAAACCCAACATTTCCTAAGTGCACAGATCTGCGTATGGGTGTAGCCCAAGTGTGCAAAAATCCTGTCACTCAAGCTCAGTGTGATATGGGTGAGGTCATCGTTTTGTTTGCTTATTTTCGATCTTCTCAATACTCCCCACTCGCGAAATGCATTCTTAGGTCTCAAGTGTCGTACGGCGCTCATGAATGTCACAAATTGCTTTCAAAGTTCAGTGACATGGGTTCTGTTATAACCACAAACAGAAATAGCCCAAGGCTTGTTCAACGTGTTTACAATTATGGGGTATTGATTACCAGGTTTGGCAAACAACAAGCTAAAAGGGGACTATGACAACTTATTAGTAAGACAAACCTATTAAACTAACTGCCAGTCAGCAGGCAGGTCTGCGTTTATATTAAGTAAATTCTTTGGTTATAAGAATTTGACTGTCAGTTCCAACAATCTAGCAGCCTACATAGCAGGTTCTGACGTTCGTTGATGAGAGTGATTTTCAAGTTCATATCATCAATCAATGATTTCCTTTCCTTTAAAAACAAAACACAACTGTTTATTCAATAAGCATACGTGACTCAAAGAGAAATACAACAGGTCGATAGTATTCGTTCTCATGTGTGGTGATATATCATAACGTAGCAAACAAGGTTTATACCCGACACTCGTGGAGGGTATAGTGACGATCGTGTTTGTGTCTCTGTCTTTGAATATGATAACTAAAAAATATACAAATAATTGACGTTAGATGTGGTACAATGTTGTAAATCAACACGATGAGGATCTCTATTAATTCCAGCAATATCTGTTAACAATTGTTAATTGACAGAGTAAGGGAATTTAAAATATTTTACTATATGTTCCAATGCCACTTTGTGACAAGGCGCCATGTTACTGAACCTAGTGTTTACCTCCGATGAACACTTTTGCGAGGGAAAGTGTCAATACGTTCGCACATTTCGTCGCGCTTGAACCTTTCGTGCATGGTGTGTTCACTTACAAATTTGACCCACCACGCAAGCTTCCACAGTCTTTTCCTAAACCGGTTAAATCGTTGTATTTATTGCAATCGTACCAGTAATTTAATCTCAATGTTTCCCTATACATATTTTGATGACGTTATATTTAAGAAATGCTGACATTGTACAATAAGGAAATATTTTCTTTTACATAGTGTCGGGTCAGTATTCTACCTGAGGACTCATGTTTCTAGTATAATGTTAATCCTTTTTCCACGTGATGTGAAAATCCCTAATTTCGTACGCACAAATGTGCATTTTCTCTAAAAATCATCAACAACACTTCAATTGGTGATTAATCGCTGATCATCCTTTAATCTCTATTTTGTACACAGTTTACTGTACATTTACATCATGTAGTCACATTCGGATTCCAATAAAAATAAGATAAAATACAACACTTTTAATTTTGTTTCAATGCTATTTGTTTCTCCGTCTGTCAATGAATATCGTCTCAAAATAACCGTTGAGTATTAAGTATATATTTTCAACAAGATTTAACATACATATTTAAGTCAGTTGAACATGTGTCATTGTGTGCCCCCTATGACTCTCCTCCCGCTGTTATGGTGTTCAAGTAGGTAAACACGCTATAAGATATGCCTGTATATTATATCTTTTGATTATAATTTACTGTATAAGATCTATAAGAAAAATCGTTTTAGTTCAGGTCCAGTAAACGTAGAGCGCAAGAAAAGTCAAGGACTAAACTCTCAATGTTATCGAAATTTCGACCAATAACTTATTTCGAAAAGCAAACTAACTGATATGGTTAAAAAAAATATCAAAGTGTTTGAAACAATATTTTAGCAATTTACTGAACGGTTAATGTAACTAATATTTAGTAAACAAGGATATAATACTGGTTATCTGTCTTTGATCATAAACGGAAACTCTCTTTAATGAAATAACTTGAATTAAATAACAACCGTGACCCAGAGAACCGAGACAATAATCAAATAAGAGAGTTGCCTTTCTATCAACTGTAATCTTCTCTGGCTAACGCTTGCGAGACATATTTGCATTTTCCTTAGTCTTTCATCCCATTAATCTATAATTTCCAAGATCAAGGAAGGCCTTGTCAATGGCGTTTATAAAAACACAAAAAACCGACATGTTGGGTATTACAATCACTCAATTAGAGGTAACCTCATGTAGGAGAAGAAAACGTTAACTTCAGCTGACCGAACTGTCACGGAAATGTGTTCAATATTAAGGGGAACCGGAAGCACATGGGCAGCTGTACACCCTGTCCTCTAATCACGGGTGCCATTTTCCAAGCAGATTTGTAAAATGAAAAAATAAAAAAATAAGAAATACCACTCATTTTTCGGTCACGTTTCTCCCAGGCTTACATTGTAACAATTGATTCAAAGAAATGCATGTTTTTTGTATTGATCCCGACTTCTATTTAACATGGAAATGTAAAGGAACTTGATTGTTTCTTTGAGAACTTTCAGTTGATTTTAATCCTCAGGGAAAAATTTGACATTGAATATTTGTCCAAATAATATTTATATTCAATGGGAACGGGGTAAAGTAATGTTTGAATATGTAAGATCTAAATCAAAATCTTGGGGCAATATTAAATATCAATAACCACTTTTGCAACAGTTATTAAGTAAGCTGTAAGTCAAACATACTATATATTACATCGTAGACTGACTGTATCATACAAATCAATTGCGTATTTGTATATGAGATAATGATTGTGTGCTATAAGTCATTTTGAAAATGATCTGAAATTATTATTTTTACTTGTATCGCTAAAGCTCAACCTACATATCATAGAGTCAATTGGGATTTGTTTAAATGTGTTACTGAACTTATCTGTGGAAATCGTCAAACGTGGCATGTCGATGTACAAAAGGATGTGTATTAAAATAATAAAAATTAGGAAAATGGGGTTGAGGAACGTGTGAAAATGTGCATTTCAAGAAAAATAGCTAATTTAGAACATGTCTTGTTACTTTTTAACTATGAAAGATCATCTAGTGATATTTAAAATATCAAAAATGGTCAGAACAAAGATCATGCATGTGAATTTTCAAATGCTTCGTGTTATTTGTTCAAAAGTTATTGACTTGTAAATGGGTTGCAGGTTTTTCTGATCACCTGGTATGATAATGATAATTTAGTCAGGTGAAATTTTAAATAAACGCAAATGTATTCTGTTTCATGATTAGAATGTCGCTTTTAATATTAGTAGGTACCTACCCCCATATATTAGTAGTAGTAGTGATAGTTGGCATATGTGTTGGGTTATAAGGGTAGAGTAATGATGTTATTTGATTTTCTAAAGATCAAAGGGAGTGACAAGGATGAAGGAATGGGGGGAGGGGGAGGGGAATAAGTAGATATCAAACAAAAATGTGACAGTTTGAAATGTAAGTTAATGTGTGAGAGTGACTTAGTGAGCAAAATAAGTAAAAATGAAATTAATAAAAAAATATTTATCCAAGTAAACCATTTGAGTATATAATATGTGCTATTTACCACTCTCAAGGTTAAGGCAACAATAAATATCAAAATTTGAATTAGCCAGGAACTCTTTAGACACTATAAGAACACAAAACATGTTAATGCTACCGGAAGTCGACACTGACATGACTATCAGGTTAAGATAACCTTTGCCTCTGTCCTATCTAGTTTTTCGTCGACATGTACAGGTTTAAAAATACCGCTGAAAAAAGCCTGTCTTCAGAAAAATCAAATTTCTACTACTTCTTTTTGTCGCTTTGCGCTGACACCGAACTTTTTGTGCCTCATGTTATAAAAACAACAGAGCCACATAATTAAGCGGTTGTTTAATTTGATAAAATATGTAATCAATCTTGTCATTGGAAGTGGATTGGGATAATGGAGCCGACATGCAAGTATTATGTTTGCAGGAAGATCTCTTTCTGCTCTTCCAATCTGCGTAATCATATTATAAATCATGACCTGTCGTGTTTTAACACTCATCTTTTGTCGGTTCATCTTTTGACATTCTTTTTTGTGAATGTATAGACGTGCAATTTGTTAAGGTGTTCTGTTAGATTATATTGACATTGGGTCTACGTTTATAGTTTCCCTGACATTTGTTTTCTTGATTTACTTCAATAATATGTTATGGGTTCAATTAACTTTCTCCTTTATCTTTTGTCAAACATGTAGGCTAACAAAAGCGAGTCTTTCGGCCAAATTATATACAAAGAAGCTATTAATCAACGGAAGCTTGTTTCTTTTAACAAGAAGCAATCTTTCCACCTTGCTGTATTACTCATTCATTTAGCGTACCCCATGAATAGAGCATCGATATTCTAGGCATACGATATATTATGAGATCGTTTTCCTTTCCATATTCGAAATTACTTGACTTTTCAACTTTTTTATAGAATAAAATGCTGTTTGACTGGTTTTGCGTTAGCAAACTGCTTTACAATCTCATGTTGATTGCTCAAAACTTTGTAGGAAGGATGTTTTTTTGAAAATGCTTTAAAGTTTGCTACTCTGCCTACAATTTAAAACCATCAATGGATCCTTTAAGTGTCTAACTTGCACATACGACCTGTTTTATCGCCAGTTTCTGAACAAAACGATTTCATTTCTCATGAGTGGTAGTCACCGTCCCAATAAACACTAGATCAAAGCTTGAACACTGTTACAACTTTGGGGATCGAACGAAAAACTTCTCAAAAATTGTGATAACGAATTTTTTTATTTCAAATTTTATAACATTTGACTTAAACAATGCAGATATTGGAATTGCATATTGCATGCCATTTATTGGGAGTTTGTTCGTTGTTGCGTTTTGTTGCATTCATCCAAAATTGACACTTTTTTGTTTTGAGTGTCATTAAATTACTATAAAACTAATTGGCCTACTTTTTAAACAACTTGGGTCCCCTGAGCTAAATATGAGAATTCCAAAGCGATTTTAATTTGAACAAAAATTGCTGATTGTATTCGAGTTTTAGAGACTAACGTTTTTATTTGATCACCCTGTACCTCTAAAAGGTTAGGAGTAAAAAATCCTTGGTCCCTTGAAACAGAGTCTCTTGCGATGAAGACTTATCGTTTGATATATCTTATTTCCGTAAGTGAAGACGTAATGGGTTCATCAGAAAGAAAAAAATCCACTATAGTATCTTTATTATGTCATGATTGGATTATCTGTCTTGACCTGTTATGGAATCATTTATTCAAAGCAAACACAACAAGCCTTTTTCAATAATAAGGTTTTCTGAAAGCACAAAAGCTATTTAGTACTTCAGTATCACCAGATTATAAATATTACGTCATTATCACCTCAACTTATAGAAAGTAACATTAGTAAGCCGTCCTCACGATATCCTAATGTTCTTATGACAGTAACAATCAGTGTAAAATGGAAAACGAAATTTTCATTCAAAATATGGCTGGATTCTTTCATTATCTCAAACATTAGATTATCGGTACGATAATGAGTAAAGCCTAAAACAGCGACTAGGGATTGTAAAAAGATAATCTTTGTCCCTTGGAATGTGGACGTTAATGATGACGTCCCAAACAAAGTGAATAATCCTGTGATCCTGACTTGGAAAAAGGCTAATTCAATCTCATACTTCTTAGGTTTAAATCACATCTTGAAGTATTGATGTCTATATAAACTAAGATACCATTTCATTTTTGAGATTTTAGAGTTACGTAAAAACGAGTATTTAGACTGTTTTCAAAAAAAAAGTTATTGGAAATGGACATAAACAAACAAACACCGACTTTTTAAATAACAAGATTCGGTTTTTTTAAAAGTCCTCAAAAAAGCCTGCCATACATTATCATAATGTTTTAAAGACCGTAACCATACGTGAATCATTTTAAAAAACATTTAGATACATGGCTAAATTGTTCATTTTTCTTACAGGGGATTTTTGGCGCGAATAATACTATGTAAAATGGTGATACTATGCAGCTCCCAACTTGCCCCAGGCTTTACATTCTTACTATAAGCTTATTTATTAACGCAGGGTAATATATCTGCAACTAGAAGACAGCTAATATTGATCTTATCAACTAATAAGGCGCGATCAACGAGATACCTCTCAAGAAAGAATATAGGGATTATAAAAAAGCTCCCTCTTTACGAAATGTAAATTATCTTGAGTTTGCTAATGGCAACACGCTCATTAAATAAGTCCCATACCTCTTCATTGATATTTTGACGTCTATACAAAAATCTTAACCACCCAAAAAACCGTTTCATTTATGAGATGTCAGAGACACAGAAACAAAAAATTATGTCAGCTAAAATGTCTGATAGATATAATGAAGCCTGATGTATTATCGTGATCTTCATTTTAAAAGTAAACCATTTCTTGCATTGTTTCATTTTATAAAACAGCTTTTTAAAATAACTTTAAAAATATGATCACAGCATGCGACAACTAATAATCACGAAAGAGAGTATACGATATCAAAAATGATTTAATAAAATATATGAAGAGCGTCTATAAAAGATTGTTGTTAAATTTAACCAATTTATTCGAAAAACTATTCACAAACTTGTTGAAATGCTATAAGGTCTATAATTAACTTTTTGATTTATGTCATAATAAGCAATTTTGGAATCTGCAAAACTTGTTTGACAGTTTTTGTTGAATAAGATTTTGTTTTCGTTTGGTTCATTTATTTTCAAACTTTCTTATCGAACATATGTGTTCAATTGGGGTGTTCATTTTGGGGTCAAAGAGACACAGTTCATTAGCCTGAGGACGAATGAATTATATTTCCTGCAAACATTGAACTGTTATAATGAGCTTTCAAACGAGGCTGATATATTTCGATCTGGGCAGCTGGGTGATGACTGAATCAAAGAAATTCCCAAAAGTAAACATTCAAACCTTATCGTCTTGTTCGATTCGTTTTTCTCTTTGAAGTTTTGGGGTGTGGGTCACTAGGCTATTTAATAACGTCATAGTCCAATAATCTATCTACATTGTAATCGCAAACATAGTGAAACAGATAAGAATCTTTAATGGGCTTTCGTCTTGCGCCTCTGCCAACATATTTTAGAAATGCTGTAAATGTATTCCGACTATCATTTATTACCCAAAAAGACAGATATGTGATCAAACTTTTCTTTACAGGCAATAACAATGAAAAAATATATGATCTCATCACTGCAAATTAAACGAAAGCCATCAATTCAATTCAAGTTTATTATTCACCAACTGTGATGATGACAATAAAACATAGGCCATTACTATCAGGTTACGTTATCCTACGCCACTTATCTGCCATTCTAATTATTTTAATCGAAATTTAAGGTTTAATCATATCACAGAAAATCAAATTTCTACTGCTTTTTTGCCGCTACGTGCTGATACAGCATAATATTTTTGCGTCATATTATTTTAAGCACCAGAGCCACATCAGTAGCGTTGCTGGAATTGATAGAATATGTAAACAATCTGCTCATTGAAAATGGATTGTGATAATTGAGCCGACATGTATAGATTATGTTTCTGATCATTTTCTGCTATCTTAATATTCGTTTTGTTAATGAAAATGATAACCTGACGTATTTTTATCGCATTTCTTTTGTCGGTTCAGCTTTTTCATGCTCTTATTTGTTCATGTATAGGCGTGCGTTATGTGTTTTGTTATCTATTTTATTTTTTGTTTAATGTGTCTGTTATGTTGGTTCTGATTATAGTATATCTGATATTTGTTCATTTTATTTACTTCAATGAAATGTTTGCGGTTTTGATTGGTTTTCACCTTTATCTATTGCAATACATGTAGACTGACAAAGTTTGTCTTTGAGCCAAATTCTCAACAAATCAACAATTAAGCTAAAAAAGCATGTTTTATTCAACTCTTCACCTGTATTGCTCCTTCATGTTGGGGGAAATTTTCTGCGTCTCGCATGAGAGCATCGATATTCTAGGCATACAATGTATTATGAGATCATTTGCCTTTCCATACTCAAACTTTTATCTTCCACAAAAGTTTGTTTCGCTCTCTTTTATAGGATACAAAAAGAAATTGTTAGTTGACTGATTTTGCCTTAGCAAACTGCTTTCATCTCATGTTAATACCTCAGAACCTTTGATATCTGTCCTCAGAAGGTAATTGTATTTTAGTGTCCACATCGAAAGTTAGTATTGTAGTAGTGATTGGTTTTGAAGTTAGCTATTCTTGCTTCGATTTAAAACTATAAATGACTCTTTTAAGCGTTAATATGCGCATATTAACTGTTAATAGCTTTTTTACGAACATGATAATTATATTTTTAAAAGCAGTAGAAGTATCGAAGTCACGGATCCCACTAGATCCAAGCATGAACACTTTGCCAACTCCGAGGATCGAACGAAAAAGATCATAACTCCCCCCTCCCCCATTATACAGACCACCGAAACGTAATACGTTTCAGTAAATAAATCAAATGTGTTGATCACATAATAATGGGTGCCTCTCAAAACACATTTTAATTGGCGAAAAGTATAAATAATGTGCTTTGCTCTCGTAAACCTATTTTTTTAAGATCCTTGGGATGTCTAGGCAAATACAAGTTTTTTTACAATAAAAACATAACTAAATGACATCTAAATGGGCTGGTAGTGCAAAGCCCCCGTCCCCATCCTTCCTGAATAAAAAGACAACATGTATTATTATTAGAACTACAGCAGCAGAGTTCTGGTTGCGTACATTTAAATTCATATTACCAATTAACAAAAAGAAAAGAAACCTGTAGCATAAAAAGATGCAATCGTTCTTTCTTTTCTATTGACTACAAATTGATATGGGACAATTGACGCCAGACTTGAATTAAAGTAGTTTGGAAATTGTGTATTAGAAATATAATATTTCTGAATTAAAATCTGTTTTTTTAACACAATTTGCTTAAGAAAATTGGTTAGCAACACTGTTCTAGTTTTTAAAAGTCAAAATAATATTTAGCTGATATACAGTTGTTAAAATCCACTTAGAATGTAAACATTGCCATCGAAATGTCCCAGTCTTTACACTCATATTTAAGCCTTTTTCACACAGGGTAAGAAATCTGCAACTAGAAGACAGCTCATATCGATACTATCATCCATAACAAACTTCAAAGATCACCAATTATGCACCATTCCGAAAATAATTGACCCAAGTGAATATATACTTTAACTTTGTTAATGACATTTTTATGAATAGAAAAATATTTTTTGTTGCATATTATGGTACTCATCTTGGGTAACTTAATTTTGACTAATTACAGTTATTTATTATTTCGTTATTAAAGTAGTCATATATTTCAGGTTGTTAAGAGTAAACAGTTCTACACTACTTTGTCTCTAGAAAGTGAATCTCTTGCGATGAAGACTTATCTTCAGAGATATCTGTTTTTCCGTAATTGAAGACGTAATGGGTCTACAAGAAAGACATGAATCTTGGATTGTATCTTCATAATGTCGCGATTAGATTATTTGTATTGACCCTTATTGGAAGCATGTATTCAAAGCCTTTTCCAATAATAAGATTGTCTGAAAACACAAAAACCATTTAGTACTTTAATAACACCAGAGTATACGTCGTACGTCATTATCACTTAAAACTAAGAGTAAGTAACGGTAGAAAGCACTCCTAACGATTTCCTAATGCTCTGATGTCAGTCACAATCAGTGTGTCATCAAAAACAAAGGTTACCTTTGAAATATGGCTGGAATCTTTCATTATCTCAAACATTAGATTATCGGCGTGAATAACGAATAAATCCCCCAAATAGCAGCTAGGAATAGTAAATAGATCATCGTCGTTCCTTAAGATGTAGAAGTTAATGATGACGTCCAAAACAAAGTGAATAATCTTGTTATTTATAATGGCAAAAGGCTCATACGTCATAGGTTTCAAATCATATCTTAAGATTTCGACGTCTATATATATAACTTTATCCACCAAAGATTCCGAAACAAATAGCACATTTTTATATTTTCATAGTTATTAAAAACAACTTTTTTTACAATGACAGCAACGTTCAAGCTGTCTTATTTTCTTTAAAATGTGTATATACTTGTCTTGTCATACGATAAACAGGTCTGAAAGCCAAACAATTTGAGAATCCAAAACAGAGTATAATTGTGAATCTCAAGGAGTATTTGTCTAAGACTTGAAATGGAGACATTCATTGCATTCCCATATTGAAAAGCCAAAGAAAAATATGAAAGAATAATTATGTTCCTGTCTTGAATAAATGGTGTGCCCTCAGATTGATATAAGAAGTACTCATGGTTGGCAGATGATCTTTTATCATACATATTTAAGACCTACTCAGAGTCTGAAATCTTTGTCTGAAACTTTAAATAAAAGACAGTTGGGGGGTTAAGTCTTATACTTTACTGTCAAGTCTACATGCATGATTATCTGAGATTACGTAATGGTTCGGCTCTTGTCAAACTCATAGAGTATTTGTCTAGTACTAGCACTCGAGCCATTCATTTCGTTTCCTATATATTACAAAGCCAAAGAAAAAAATTCAGTCAAGAATTGTGTTCTTGTCTCCAATAATTAATACGTAAGAAGAACTCATCACTCCGATTCATATAAAAAACCACTGATGGCTCGCAGATGCTATTTCATCAGCCAGATACACGACCTACTCAGAGTCTAGAAGCTTTATACGACCCAAGTAAAGTAAAAAGTTAGTTTGACATTAAACCTCATAGCATTAATGAAATAGTCTACATGAATGACTGTCACTGGGCTAATGTACTGGTCCATTTAATGACTGCCTGATTGTGTTCTGTTCTTGTATTTATCTTATTCGACACTTTTCAATTGGTTACATTGTTCAGGTTGTGGTTTCTAATAACATCTGGGTTCTGGAAGGTATTTTAAAGCAAATAAGCAGAAAATGTAAAAAACTATGTTTTGGAAGTCAGCGACGCCCCTTTTTTTATAGTACTTTGTTTTGGCTCTCATTATTAAACGTAATAAGGCTATCAGGGGTAGATAATACAATGTATTGAATTGATATCCCGAGTTGTCTGTAACATGTTATAGTACTATCACATTTCTTTTTAACGATATCTATTCATATACTATTATCTTAATTTTTTTTAACTTTTTACTTAAAATCAACAATTCACGGCTGAGGTTGAAAGATTACCCATTGGCCGGCAAAATAAGTTTCGATATATAAAGAGACAGTTGTTCAGCCAACAGTAAAGATATGAAAATAAGAGAGACAATCGGGAAAAGAAGATTTTTCTGAAGGTTTTTTGCCTCAGCTATTTGAAATACTTTTTTCAGAATGATTACTTTTGTGTTCCTATTGTACAGTCACGATAATTATATACAAAATTATCATTATTTAAATCGGTTTTAACTTTAAACGATTTCAGGATTCAGATGGATGTTATTTTCATGAATTGGTCTCAGATCGTCAAATCATGAAATCGCGAAATAGAAGGGGGAAGGCATCTTTCATATAATTGTTTGAACCTAGCTTCTCCATGTCAGAAAACAAAGATTTCAAATGTCTGCGTCGACTTTAAGTAGGTAGATAAAGCTTAGGGCAACCAATCACGGAAGAAACGAAATGTTTGAAATAGGTTTTTATTCAAGACGCATTAAATATATTGAGTTTATTCAAATAGTGTTGGCTTTTTTCAATGCCTACATAATTCAGATATAAAGCTGAAGGTGATAAACTTAATCGCATTGTTTTTATATATTTGATTGAGCTGACTTAACTCTTGTTTTTGTCTTAATATCAGCAAGTTGAATAAAAATATCATTCTTATCGTAAACTTTCAGAAGTTACTTGTGTTGTTGAAAAAAATAACTAAATGTTAATGGTTGGTTTTAATTGTTTTCGCCTATGATGACAATACAGTTATAAGATAGCGTCTTTGTAAAAATATTGGAACCGTAGCCCTCTTGACTAAAATGCTGAGACGTTGGCCCCTCCCTAGGCCACGTCGCCTTTGTCTCACAATATTATTATTTCATTAAGTCTCATTCCAAAGTTTATCAATCTGTCAAACGTGTTAATGCATATCAAATGTTGGTAACCAGCGCTCATTATAAACATCATATTTCAATGTATAGATTGTTACAAGCGCGTTTCGTTACTGTATTGTGTATACTAATATTTGAATTCGTCTTGATATCATTGAAGGAGTAACACAACCTAGCAATGTATTTATAGCATTTCTGTGTATCGCACATAAGTAAGTTAGTTAACAAAAATAGTTTTTTACGCAACTGTTAAATACGAAATCAATGTTTAATTCATAGTTGTGTATACAATAATAGCATTGTTTGCAAAACAAATTAAATAGATAACCGAGTCACTCTATGCAAGATGGGTGTTTTTATACTCTGTGAGCGCAAACTTATTGGGAAGAATTTTTTTTTAACATACGTGGTTGTAGAATCTTAAAGTAATAAGTTTCATCAGTAAAATACGCAGTAAAATACGTGCCATAATTGTACAATCATTATGAACAAACATGAACCATAACCGGGCGTACTTAAGTCACGCTACTGAACACATTGTTATGATTCTGCGTTCATAGACAATGAACACAGCAGCTGATAAAAAGAGTAAATAATGAAGGTTGTTTCAAAACTATGATTTTTCGAAGTAAGATTGGGGCATGTTAGCGCATAGCGGAAAGACAATGTCTACATGGTGTTTAAAAAGTCCGCCAAATTTGTGTTTTCTTTCTGTTAGTATCCTTCCCGGGCAAGAATGAGGGATGTTACCACAGCGGTTGATCAGATGAGAAGCAGAAAGGGGATTTGTTGATGTAAATAATCAACTAAAATCTACGACAGTGATCTCTTCTATATGTCACACTTTATCTAACTTGGAAATCCTTGAGACAACCATTGTCAACATTTAAAAAAATCGGAGAACTCCGTTCGATCAATTTACTGGATGTACCTGTTAACACCCATATAAAGGTACGTAGGATTGGCAGCGTTTCCTGTCCCCAAATATTGTTAGTTTGTATAGAAGGAGTTTGAAGATTTTAAAGTGGTGTCACTTATCTTAAAAAAGGTTTATCCTGCATCGATGTAAAAGATAAAGCTAAAAATAAAGGAAAAAAATGTCAAACCGATAAATATATAAATCCAAGAAACTTGATCTGTATGTCATGGATGAGTTCAAATCACCTTGTTGGAACAGTTAACATAAGAAGATGATAATGAATAATGTGAGTGATATGTGAGACCCCTCTTGTGCATGCACAGATCATGTCAAGACGCAAGCAAAGCGTACCTAACGACTAGTGCTAAACACGACAGGGTGCGGTGGTTTGCCCGCCTCGGGTAGCAGTTACTGCCACCACTTTCTGTCGCAAATTATTTTCTCTCTCTCTGGCTGTACGCTTAGTGAGGAGAACGTTTCATTGAGCGTACATATCAATGATGTTCTCCTTCATCATATACATGTAATTCTACAAATTGTTAAAACTATCATTTCATTCAACTATAGACACAGAGGCTAAACACACAATATAAATAATTTGTTTGTTCCGCCGTGGCCACTATTTGTTATTACCATTAAGGAATCTTAATTTTAAAAAGTCCCGGCCAATAGAGTAAACGATTTTGAAGCAAGCAGCTAATTATCGCTGCGTTGAACACTTATTTGAAACACACCAACGACTTCCGGTCACAATGCTCCAGCTTTTGCACTAACAAACGCCCTTGTGTCCATCCAACATAGTGTAGAATTATTACGTACTTAATTAAAAATGGAAGGGACCATACCTGTGTATAATTTTACGAGAATGGCTAAAATAGTTTGAATTAATAGGCTTTCGAAATAATCTTTTTGAACACAGTAAAAGTAATGCTATGTTATTCACATCAAAGTGTGTGTGACAATTCATAGCACTGAGCAAACAATCGAACAGAGCATTTTTATTTAACAACTTAACGAAACAAAATCAAATTAGGGATATAATATATAAAAAAATTAAACCTGTTTGAACAGTTTCTTTTGGTGGTCAAGTTTTTTTTCAAATTTGTATCATGTATTCTTTTTCCTGATTCCGGGTTGCTTATAAACTATAGAAACACTTTTTGGTCAGTGTTTCATTTAATTTCATTTAATATGAAATCATATTTGGCGGGAGACTTATTTCAATGATTAATTTTAGCCTTTACAATGTGAATGATAATCTATGTTTTTTCGCCGCACACAATATCATCATCAATGTGTGCGCCGAGAATCCGCTGCAACCTTTTCTGTAACCTGTTTCAATTCGTTTTGACTGGCAACATTATGTGAAAAATTTATTTTTTGATTTTCCCACTTAATTCAGTCAACAAAAATGTCCTCACAATTTAATTTTACAGAATAATATAGTTTAAACACTATTACTTCAACGCTGGGTTATAACCTTAATATTTTAAAAACAATTTATTCACGGGCGAGTACCGCGCTCTCACGAGAGGTAAATACAATTTCCTTGGCAAGCAGAAGACCGAGATTTACAGCCTCAAGTCTGCTGTGTATATTACAATCATGAGTATTTAGTCACGTGGCCATAAGGAACGCAAAGAGACGTATTCTGGATTATAATCAGAAGTGATCGCAGATATTCCCTGATATTGGTAGGTAAATTTAGAATTCATGTTTGGTTTGATGGGTAATTTTATAATGGCATCTGTTTTTTTTCAATTCCATTAATTTTCAACCTTCTATATTGAATATATTTGTTTAATCGGGGGTTACATAGAAAGAGTCCCCTGGTATGTGGATGAGTGCCATCAACCGAATTTTATTTCCTATAAAATTTGAAAATAAAATAAAGACCTTTCAAAACGACGGAGAATAGTTTTCCCAGATGAAAAACAAGGGATATTATTTGGTTTAGATATAATAATTTGCTCTAAAAAATGTAGAAGATGGAACAAGAATGGGCAGAAATGGGTAAGGGTTATTATTGTCAATTAAAGCAAGGGGCGTAGATAATGAAGCTAGAACTGTCAGAAACAATTGATGGGTATTTTGAATAGTAACAGGTGGAGTAGATATCTCAGTCAGTAAGAGCGATGTTCTGTCACTTGGACTTGGACTTCACTGTTTCGTATCACGTATCGACGAGGAAATACCTGCCATCTTCTTGTCCAACTAGCGGTATAATGTGGTACAGGTTTGTCTCAAATTATATTATTTGGTTAATGATAATTGTAAAGCGATTTTAGCTTACTTCAAATCAAATGGAAAGTGCTATTTTAAATGACACTATGATTATTATTTAACAGGCATAATGGAATTAACTTATCTTACTACCACGACACTCGATAACTGTTTGTCTCAGGTTACTAACTCAGGATCTGTCTCATGATTCTGTTTCTGATATATCACTATCTCAAATAGAAAACCTGAGTGCGTTTGTGTAATGAATAGCATTTAATTCAAAAAAAAAAAAGTCAGACCGATTTTGTTCTTGCAATCAGAAAATTGATAGAATGTAAATAAGTTGGCATTGTGAAAATGTGAATCATATTAAACCTTTGACTCTCATAAATCACAGACACATATACAATTGGCGGGTAGTGGTAACATACTACGAGTTCAAAAAGGCTGGTGTAAAGAGAGGGGCAGAGATGTAGGCAGGGAAATAGAAATAGAGAAGTATAGGATAAATTCAGGATGAGTGGACATAAGATACAGAGAAAAAAAGATAAAGCAGTTGCAGTGACGGGAGGGTAAAAAGAGCAGGGACAGATGTAGAACAAGGCCGAATGAAAAGAGGAGTGATAGAGAAGTGATAAAAAGGTACTAGAGGATTAGTAGAGGAACGATAGAGTTAGGAGTGATAGAGAAGTAAATGGGAGTGATATATAAGGACATTTGGGAGGAAAAATGATGGGAAAAAAAGATAGAGGTCAAAAGATTTAGAGATACAAGACAGGAGAAAAGACACCGCAAATTATGTTTTGTTTCTTCTTTTTGTAGAATGTAGGGTTGTATCTATGTTTTCAAACTGTTTGGGGATATTTAAGCGAAGCACCAATTATGTCGGGGTGTCCTTTGAGTGTCATTCTTTATTGACAACTTTAAGAGGAAATTGGTCTTTGGATAATATTTTTTTCTCCTTCTTCATCTTCAATTGAGCTAGTTCTTAGAGGAAGTCTTCAGTTTCTTATACACATGAACACAAATACCAGCTATATCCCTACTTATAACCCATTACCCAAAACAAAACAAAATTCAATCAATATTTTATCTCAAAAAAGTTGCTTCGGCCTTTTTGACTTATTGAACAACACACGAGTGGTCAGGTCATCAGAAAGATCTTCGCCATTGTTCCCCGATCACAAATTGTGACTCGGGGTATATTTTCGTTTTATGTGTCTGTCTGTGTGTCTGTTAACGCGATAACTTGAGTAAGTTTGTTTGGATCTCTTTCATATTTGGAAGGATGATATAGAAATAGATTTCATGCTATTAAAATTAGCAAAAATATTTGTGAAAATTTACGGAGTTATGGCC
>JAUUEB010014784.1:0-12243 GCA_032362205.1 Clione limacina
GTGTGTGTGTGTGTGTGTGTGTGTGTGTGTGTGTGTGTGTGTGTGTGTGTGTGTGTGTGTGTGTGTGTGTGTGTAATGATATTTGTTACTTTGAAAACGAAAGCCCCATCTTGTTAAACTGTTCTCTAATGTCAGAACAATTAATCTGCAAACATATGACCGAAACTTACTCGCAACTAATATAGCCATTCTCATTATTAGTAATTTACTATAGCAGTTTAATGAATAGAAGAATCATCTGAAAACAAATAATCTAAATAACATTTACACCAGGATTAAATACAAAAGTATGCTGTCCTGTATTTGACAGGGACGTTAGAGTGAAATGTTTTATGTAGACAGTTTAAGAGAAGTGAAGAAAAAGCACTGTTTGCAATTTTGTAACCACAAAGATGTGGCTTTTATACACAGGAAATACTTTGATTGACCTTTAAATGGCTAATTTTAAAGATGTAAAAAACTTGCACTTACCGCCAGCCTGGCAGAAAGCCGGTAATAAAACAAGAAGCAATAGGGCAGAGCTGTACCACATGTTTCCTGTAATGACAAAAATGGAAACTACTTACAATTATTGACATATGTACACATTAAGGGATTTTTTAAGACCTCTTTCCTCAGTCATAATTATACTTATTGTAATAGTGGGAGGGGGAAGGTTTCACCTCGCCCACCCCATGACTCAACCAGACTTGGATTTTGATGATCCCTAGGGTTAATAGACACAACATTTTGCGTTTGCCAAGTAATAAACTTGATCGAAATGACCACTAGGGCTGACCAATGGTCAAAAACCAACATGCTCAGAATGGATAGCGACTGAAAATGAAAGGTGTTGCCGAGACGATTACAAACAAGTTTACTGGTACGGTACGACCATTAGTTTTCGAGTTATTAGGTCAAGCGTGACCCGCGACGTCATCAATATACAAGCTCAACACTTATAAGGTCAATATTCAATTGACGTATCTAAATATCTAAATCCGTTACCTAGACATGTACAAAATAGATGAAAAAGAAATGAGTAACTTTCGTGACAAAATTATCTTTTTACTTATATTCTCAGCGTATATACAGTCGACTTATATACTCAGCGTATATACAGTCGACCCCCGCTACAGTGTCATCCTCGACTACGCCAAAACGCCTACAGTGCCATTTTTCGCGAAGCACGGGATTTTTCCTTATATTATTTTTTTGTTAAGAAACACACGTTTCTACGCAAATTTCGGACTGCATGAATTCGTTACTTTGCGAAATTTTACCTGCACCAGTTTGTTTTTTCTTCTTTCATTAACTCCTCTACAACGCGAAATTCATACGAGAGGCTTCGAAGGGGGACACAAAATTGAAAACTTCATCTCTGAAAACATTTAGGTCATTGTTAATTGACTTACGATACCCCTTTGATCTCTAGAGCCGTTGGTCTGAAAACATTGCGGGTTCGACACATTTTTCAAGGTAAAGCTATCCTATGTGGTTGGTGCATACCGCTCGTGCAAACAGATTTCATTATCAGTAATTGCATGTTCTCGACCCTTGGTAGCTAGGATCATGTACCTAGTCCTATCGGAGACAAACATATTGAGGTTCCGTGCTATACACACGCTGATGATCACCGACTGGTTGCTCAGAGTACCATCCGGGCAACATTCAAAAAAGTCATACCAAAAACTGTCACACGCTGACAGTATAAATAAAAGAAACCTTCTTGATGGATAGCGGCCGTCCTCTGGGCAAAGAGAAGCACCAAATTGTTAACGCAAACCATGTGTTAAGCAAAACTCCGTTCGAGGTTAAGAGAATGATCGGAGAAGAAATGACTTTAAGACAAAGAAAAAGGAACATTATTATTAGCTTGTCAAACAAAACGGATAAGGTATGCGTTGATGGGCGTTTTGAGGGGGAGGTGCAATATGTTTCAGCGAATTTAATGGTTGATTATTTGGTTAAGCTGAAACATTATTTTATCAGTTTTCATGATATTTGAAAACGTAATGGGTTTCAACAAGTACAGTTGGTAAATCAATGATTGCTGCTGACAATTGTAAGGAGATAATTTTTTTACTAGCACTCGAGAAGATAACAAAGTTAATAATCCTCTTGAATCATCTTATTTTAAGGATCAACAACAATTAAAATGCTTGACCGTCAGCTTGTAATGTTAAACGTCAGCGTGTAAATTATTTACCTTAGCCTAATTGATTAAAACACTAATCCTTTGAGATGTAGATCACGGCTAACATTACAGACTGTATTTTACAATCATTCTTCAAACATCCACGTTAGTCGTAACACAAGAATCTGAAGTGACGAGTAGACCAAAGAGAAAGTTACAATTCTGTTGTCTGTCAAAAGTAACTGAGCAGAACTATAGAAGGTATACTATTTTCTGTAATTAAAATATTTTTAAACTTAGACAATTCATAATACAAAAATTACAGTCAATCACCAGACTACAGGCTAGTTTTCTTGTGGAAACAGTAGACTAAAAGTGATTCAAAGAGTGTTCATAATTTGTATTAAATTAACACACGTTTAAAAAAATAAAAATAAACACAAACAAGGAATGGTCGCCGATAATACACAGTCTTTAAGGATCTTGAGAGCCTTGATTATTGCCTATAAGTGGAATGAAAGTATTTCTCGGCACACAAGTCAAGTTTATTGTGTGAGTAAATGATATTATTAAATAAGATATAATATATCTCATTGACCATTTTTAAATAATGAGATTACTCAATTTATGATCATACTTTTATAACAGTGATTAAAAAGTTGCTGATTACTTGTAATATGGCAAAGTGTCGTTTTCAAGAAGCGATGTAAAAGAATGCCATTTTGTGCGTGTAAATTTACAATAGGCTGGAGTAAGCGTATGCTTAGGAAATGCCTGTTACGAAAAGTTAAATTATATACTCTAAGAAAAACAAGGAATGGTCTTCATACACGTACGTCTGTTTAAAAGTTATCCTTAGCCTTTTGTCGATAAACACAATTATCATTTTAACGGGGGGGGGGTCCTTTATAGGTGTCATTCCTCTCATGGATAAATCCTATAGCCAATGATACACAAGCATTCAGGGGCCGAGCCGATGAATACCAAATATTATTCATGGGCTCAGACAGCTTTCGTGACATTACACATAGACGCTTGTTATTCCCCGATCACAAATTGTGACTTAGGGTATATTTTCGTTTTGTCTGTGTGTGTGTCTGTCTGTCTGTCTGTTAACGCGATAACTTGGTAATTTTGTTTGGATCTCTTTCATATTTGGAAGGATGATGTAGATTAGGAATAGAATTTCTGCTATTTAAATTCAGAAAAAGTTGTGAACAATTGACGGAGTTATGGCCCTTATTGAGTATTTTTGCTATACGTTATCTGTTAATTTAGCAAAAACACGCTGTGGTCACATCTTAAGTGTTAAGAATCTGAAATCTTGAAAAGAGGCCCTTCTAGTGACTATCTAACACCAGGTTTCAAAATTATTCTAATAATCAATTGAAAAACAGAGCTATAGCCTTTTGAGTATTTTGCTATATGTCTTTGTTAATTTTTTGCGCCATTGTCAAAGATAGAAAGCTGAAATTTTGCACAGAGGATTAATTAACGTGGTCCTAAAAGCTGGAATTTAATATTTTGAAAATAAAACAGTTTTGACAGAGTTACTCCCTTTTGTGTCTGGTGATCGGGGTAGTACTCTCTACGAGTACTCATTCTAGTTATAAATAATGTGACCGAGGGGACCAAAGAAGAAGAAATCTAGCCAAGAAAAGAATGACAAATCCTTGATGAGAATCTGTCAACAGGGTTACATATTATAAAGACATTAAAAAATAAAATCATTTATACAAGCCCCACGAGAGGACAAGGAAGTGACAAAATAATAATAAGGTGAAAATCTCTTGAAATTATTCTTGTAGAAAAGTGCAGTAATCCGGCAAAAATTTGGACTTTTATTTGCCGAACCTTATTATAGTGTGTCTTTTTTCAATTTGTGCATGAACAATACAGACTTTTGCTTCCCGAATATGCCTTATTGTCACCTATTATATGACGCCATTAAGGGGTCAATAAAGTCATTACATGAACGCGTTTAAATTTTTTTGTCTTGATTGACATAATTATTACTCTTGACAAGACAAACACAAATAACAATTTTGTACAGTCTATTATCGTATTCTCGAGATATAAAGGTCAGAAGAGGACTTCTTTGTATTTTAGGCTGTTGTATCGCAGTGATCTGTCTAGATAGAGTTAAGATTTTCTTTAAGTAATCTTGACCGGTCGAGGTTTTTAGTTCAAAGGATTATTTTGTATGATTTGGTGAAATATATTCCATAATAAGTTCACGCACGCAACACAATATCCTCGCCTTATCTTCATTGTTTTTCCTGCGAACATACTCACTCTTATTACTCAATTAAAGTGACATCGAAAGAAAAACCCAAACCTCTGATCTATGAAGAATTATAATTGACTTTATCGGAAATTATGTCTTGACCATCTTAACACAGAGTAATTCATAATGCACACAGATATTTACTCCTACTGTTAAAAGTTGCTCAACCTTTTACTTGTGGCACTCAAAATGTTTGACTTTAACAATTAAAGCACCCAGCCTGTTCTGATATTATTCAAGCTCCTAGACATAAAGAGTCCTTTAATAGCTAAATATCTAAAAAAAAAATCGAAAAATACCAATTTTACGAGGTGGTGGCTTTCCCAAGGAAAAGACAAATCGCGAAATTTGCGGCCATGTAATCGGGGTCAAAGTTGTGCCGGGATTAGATACCCCATTCCGCATAATCCGTGACTATATGCAAAAACACGCTGTGGTTACATCTTGAGAGTTAAGAATCTGAAATCTTGCAAAGAGGATCTTCTAGGGACTATCTAAAATCAACTTTCACAATTGTTTGAATAATCATTTAAAAACAGAGTTAAGGCCCCTTTGAGTTTTTTGCTATATGCTTTTTTTTAACACGCTGTGGTTCCATCGTCAAAGATAGAAATCTGAATTCTTGCACAGAGGAGTACTTTGTTTGTCCCTAAAAGGCTGTTATCTAATTTATTTGTATGAGTTTTGATCCTTTCATGATTTTCAGGTACGTTATTTATGCAGTGTTGGGAGCAGGATCCTGAAATATTGCCCACACACTCTTCTAGGGACCTTCTTAAAAAACGTTTTCAACTTTTTGAACAATATTTTCACAGAGTTGTGGCCATTGAGTTGTTTGCTATATGTTCTTTGTTACTTGTGTCTACTGTGCGTGGTTGTACTCTCTACGATTACTCACTTTTTTCTAGTTTGTCTTACAATGTAATATTACAGTCACCAAACAGCTGTTATAATTGTAAAAACAAAAATGTGCTAAATTAATTCAATTTAATAACGTTAATTCCCACTTATACAATAATGCATATGTATGAACAATGAACATATGCTATCAAGATTTAAGTTTGTAAAAAAGTAAATTGAATACATGATTGAAATGTAACTTACCAAAAATCCAGAAACGACAGTAGTCTGTAGAAGGGCGTCTGTAGAGCGGCGTTTGTAGAGGTGCGTCTGTACAGGTTGAAGATATCTCCTCAAAATGAACCATACAAAATGATAGGTTTTTAAGAATTCCTAAAGCCACGAAATCAAGTTGTGGAGGCGTAAGAAACAACCAACCAACAACAGACACATTAGAAAACGAGTCTCGTACGATCACATGTGAGTCTCATAGGACACCTGTCTCTGGGCTTTTTAATTCACAGGTAGCCCAACTTGGCAATGTGATATATTGTCATAAAGTGTTGTATTGATAGGTCATGTTACCTCGTACGAAAATAGAAAATATATATAATAAAAGTCTTTGTTCATGAATTAGAAGACAGGAAACTAGAAATATTTAAAGTCTCTCTGATTTCTCTCTGATTTTCTCTCTCTCTCTCTCTCTCTCTCTCTCTCTCTCTCTCTCTCTCTCTCTCTCTCTCTCTCTCTCTCTCTCTCTCTCTCCCCTCTTTTTTCCTTCTTTTTGCTTCTCTTTCCGCTCTCTTCCTCTTTTCTCTTTTTTGGGCTCCCCTCTCTCTCTTTTTTCCCCGTCTTTTTGCTTCTTCTACCTCTCTCTTCCTCTTTTGGGCCCCTTCGATGCCCATCTTGCGCCCCCTCTGGACCCGTGGGCCCGGGGCAAAATCCCCGGCTGCCCCCATCCCTCTCTGCGGCCCTTCTTGAGAGCGTATGGGGCCTTGGTGTCGATATCGTGTACATGGTTAATAATAGTTACAGCTGCATTCTCGAGGTTGACCTTTGGCGGCACATGCACATTAATAACAATTACATGTGTTAACTCACGGGGAATGTTATAAGGTCTTATGTTGACTGTGAGAATTTCGACGTCAGGGGAACAATACTGACACCGGACTGATGCGTTGTTTTCATGACACCAGTTCTTATTGACATACGCACACAGTCCACCTTCTTTACTCTTTCCGGACTCCTTCTGTCTATCTCCACGAAATCTTTTCTTTTAACCAGGTTTCAGAAAAACACATACAACTACAATTTCTGAACGTTTCGTCATAACTAACATAGGCAAACAGTTCATCAAGTTTGTTATTAATAGATTGTACATTACCAGTAATGAAAGATGGTAATATTCGTCTGTGTCCTCTTCGTTTGTTTCTGGCTTTGACACCACATTTCCTACCCCGTTTTCTCACTTTAACCTCTGGTGGCAAGTCTGTTAACGTAGGCCGGACAACAGCCGGCGAGGACCGAAGGGCAAGCAGTTCCGCCATATTGTAACGAATAGGCACAGGACGAGCAAAGTTTGTAGAATAGCATTCACACAGCAGACATGTCACAACCAACATCAATAAAACAGTCCTTGAACATATATCCATCTTGTATTGTACAATATAATCCAAAGAACGAGTGTAAATAGTTGTAAACATTTAGTAAAAATCCAAAATATCAGAGCGAGGAAATCAGATGTGTCGCCGCTGTCACAGCGCCACCGGAAGAGACAGTTGCTAATTACAAATGTTTCTAAAGTATGGGTTTTTAACGCGCGGGATTCGAACATTTGACCTTCCAGTTGGGAGCCTTAACTATTCGGCTATCTGACTGCCACGGAATCAAAGATTTGTAGAAAAATTGAAATATCGTTTTAAACAAGCACATATTTCTTTATACATAACGTGGATTTTCCCCCCTTTTATGTAGACTCACGTGTTACATTTCTAGAACTCAAAGGATATGAGAAAAAAATCACCAAGTGTCAAATGAGCCCTCAAAGAGCTTGACTATTTATCTTGAACATAGCGTTTGGCATGGTTACTAAATACCTCCCGGTTATATGCTTACACTCAAAGCTTTCTTTATCCTTATAGCCGCAGAAATTAAAGGTTATTTTTACCCAAAATGACTTAACCGGACCTGGTTGCAATTAAAAAAAAAATGAACTAAGTTCATTAAAGTTTACCAATGTTAAAAAAAATAGACGTCCTCTGTCTTTGAGAAAATAATACATGTACTTTGTCAAGATTGACCAGTTGACCACTTGAAATGGAAATTTCATAATGGTCGTACCTAAACAAATGAGTATTTCACAAGCACAAACTCGACCAGGCGAATAAAACTTTTCCTGTCAAACTGCTTCACCAACAATTCAAATAAGTTAGGACACGTCCTTAAAGCGCTGAAAACTCTTACATTAATAAATAGATAAATGAAAATATCCTACATACTCCCCAGCTTTTCCGGACATCCACTTATTCAGTACGAAAGCGATCTGATATATTAAACAAAGGAATATGGGGGAAATAATAAATTCATAAAATATCAAATAGCTGCCTTTCCCTAAATTTTATTATTCGATATACCCTATTGGTTAGTTATCATATGTTCAAACTCCAACCCAATCCATCCAAGGTCTTTTGACAAATTGTCACGCATGAAAGCACACACACACTATTCATCGTATATTGTTATAGAAGATATGTTATGAAGAAGGACAGAGTGAAATGACAGATCACATTAAGGTAATTGCAGTAATTGATCATTCTTCTTTAGGTCACAGTAACTTTGACATCCTATCGTTCCATATAAGTTAAGACAAAACAACTAGCTCAGTAGAAAAAAGTAACTTAGAAATAGAGGAGAAGATGGAGGAAGAAAATGGTTCTGAAAAAAGGTTCAATGCATCAAACATGACTCGCGCGATAGAAAAATTGAATTCGCTTTCTGCAGATTAGCAAATTTAAATGACGATCTATCTAATGTTTGTGTTAATGCGATCGCCTTTTTCAATCCTAGAGCTAAATTAAACAACGATTCTGAAACCTAATAGAAGCTTATGACCTATCTTTTTTATTCAAATTTACTAATTATCATCCGTAAGTGACCTTTATTGTGTCATGAAGCCAATGCAATTGAGCCAATCAAATCGATGTTATGTGGGTCTAACGTTTAGTTTTATAAAGGATTTAAAGAGATATGCAAAGGACCTTTATTAATTTCTCTCAAAGATACGGTCCAGTACAGAAAGGTCGAACAATCGGATGGAAAAATACGACTGCCAAGTTTTTGATTGTTTTCTACATTATTTTAGTTTTGAACAGTTGAACTGAACTGTATGACAAATATCACATCTCTCCCATTCATCGTTTTTACTTAAATATATCAGAAAAGACATCCTTATACGATGAGCTTTAGGTAATCGTAGTATTGAACTGAACGCGTCCCTGTGATATTCTTCTCTGGTTCGAGTGCAATAAAAGCTTTCGAATCCAAGTGATGAAACCCAAACTCTGATATAAAGTGCCATTTCTCAGTGCATAAAAAATACCTGGCGTACTAGCCCCTACATAGTTAGACCATGCAACGGAAATCAATCATTTACTCGTTTATTCCCATTTTGTGGGAAGGCACTGTTTGAGTTTAGAACTGTTAAAAAACGAAAGATTGTTTTACTTTTTAAGTCAAGTCTCCATTTTCTTTATCAATTTTGACAATGGATCGAACTTTAAATCTTACAGTTCTGGTTTTCCACGCACATGTATATTGTGAGTGTTTTTTTTCGTCTTGTATGTCTGTCTGTGTGTCTGTGTGTCTGTATGTCTGTGTGTCTGTGTGTCTGTGTGTCTGTGTGTCTGTTTATGCTATAACTTGGATCTCTTTTATTTTTGGAAGGCCGATGGAAACCAAGAATAGAGTTTCTTCTTTTTAGATCGGAAATATTTGTGAACAATTTACAGAGTAAGTGCCCTTTTTGTGTTTATTTCCTATATGTTCTTCGTTAATTTGGAAAAAACACGCTGTGATTGCATCTTAAGAGTTAAGAATCTAAAATCGTGCAAAGAGGCATTTCTAGTGACTATCTAACACCAGCTGTATTTGAATAATTAATTTAAAATGAGTTATGACCCTTTTGAGTATTTTGCTATATGTCTTTGTTATTTTTTGAGAACATGCTGTTTTCCCATCGTCAAAGATAGAAATCTGAAATGTTGCACAGAGGCTTAATTCACGGGTCCCTAAAAGCTGGAGCATAATGTTTTTAAATCAAAACAGTTTTGACAGAGTTATGTCCCTTTTATGCTTATGTGTTACTTGTGTCTGATGTGCGTGGTTGTACTCGCTACGAGTACTCATTTTCTAGTCTTTATTTATATAACGCATTTTATATCTGTTTATTTACAGATATTACGAGCAAACATTTTCAAAACTTTAATTCTGCTTTTTCATGGATCAAGTTTATACCGTGCACTTAAGATTTAGCAAAGAGGATTTTATTTATTATTAAATAAACTTAAGTTGCTATAAACATAAATTACGGGCGACAGTAGTCTCAGATGGTAGGTAAAAGATGAAGTCCGAATCTAGTAGTTGGGTGTTGTATTTTGTAATAGATACTTAATTTAATGGTACTGTTTTAGTTGCCCGTCAAATTCATTTACCTCTAGTCAGTTGCTGTCTGGCTTGAGTTATACGCTTTATGAAGGATACGTTATCATTTAGCACTATCAAACTACAAAGCTTATTTATTATATCTTGTATTGATCATAACACTCACATTTCTTATTCTATTTGTTTCACAGGTTGTACATATGACAGCAATAGGATGGGGTCTGGCTTTCTTGAGCTCAATGCCAGTTGTCTTTGTGTTTCATGTTCGCTATGATGTAAACGAAGGATTTGACAAATGTGAGAATGTTTTTCGTGGTCGGCCAAAATGGAATCGCCAGGTATTCCTAACTTACGCTAGCCTGATAAACTTCTTCATCCCGCTTATCATTCTAACCGTATGTTATATACGCATCTTTCGCAAGATTTCACGTAAAGCTTCTGAAAGTTGTGTCTCCAGACGACAAAGCTTCAAACCAGGAAAAATCCAAGTGACGAGCAGCAACGCATCTATAACGCTACGCAGTGCCAAAATCAAGACCCTGAGAATGACAGTCGTCATCGTCACGTGCTACATCGTCTGTGGATTACCCTACTTTGTTGGTGAGATGATCATTTCCTATGGTGACTTTAAAATGCTCAATCACACCATTTACGGTATTCTTGGCGGGATTGCTGTCGCCAATTCTGCCATAAACCCATACATTTTCTTACTGTTTAACCTGAATCTACAGTGCTTGAGAAACTTTACATTGTGTCCTTCACAGACTGGGCCAGATAACAGACATCAGCTCATGTATAGCAGTGTCCGTTCACGAGAGTTTAACACGCCTTACTCTCGAAATCATATTTCAAACACATATATAGAAATGACCAACACCAATAATGGGAACAAAGAAGTGAGAGGATCAAATGCCAGCAGTCGCTCGGTGTCTTACTCAAGACATTTATTGTGATTAACACTATGTTAAGATTTGAGAGATTGTCAAATGTACTGGTTTTAACGTTTTGAATATGGTATCAATCCTCTAATCAAATAATGTTGCCGAAGGTTTTGTATACCAACAAATCCAAGAGACACTTTGATGCATGTTTGAAAACATACTCGATTTAATCACTTATATATAGCTGTCTTTTAAGCAAGTGGATAAATCTTTAAAATCCTGAGAAATATAAACAAATGACTGCCACTTTCTGTTTTGTTCAACGAACAATTATATTGTGTAGTGGTATATTTTCTTTTTGTCTGTCTGTCTGTGTGTGTCTGTGTGTGTCTGTGTGTGTCTGTGTGTGTCTGTGTGTGTCTGTGTGTGTCTGCCTGGTTATGTTATTGTTTGATTATCTACCTTAATATTTGGCTAATGCTTTTGGTGTACTATTTCTACCTTTTACACTTTAACCCTCACAATATCGAACTTAACGGAAACGCAGACATTATGCCTGGTCCATTATTGGCACAGAATAGTTTATAATGAACTTACTTACTTTCTTTTTTAAATGTTTTTCGGCCCTCTGACTATATAACTGTACAGAGGGACGTACACAGTTTGTTTTGCAGTAGACATAGGTACTTTTGATATTAAAGCTGAGCTACGCTCCCCTGAATTTGTAGGTTCTTTTTCCTATTATATCGTAGGTCAAACGTTTTTCTTTGTATCGGGTGGTTACACACTTTTAACGGAGACTACGCTAATTGGTATTTTTTCTCCTTCTTTTAGCACAACATAACTATTTCAATATTACCTGGGTCCATTCTTTTTCAGTCGCTGTATCTTAAAGATACCGTTTCAAGAAAAGTAAGCGTATCGACACAAAACACGTTTTGAGGGAGCGTTACGACCCGACATTCCTATAAATGTTTCCAATACATTTGACGTTCATGTATATGTTTATATCTGGTAGGTCACTATAAGCAAACAGGCCATGCAAAACATGCTTAGGAATCTTGAACGTGGGTTTATTAAAAAGAAATAATTATTCAATGATCCTGTAATTGGATATCTTTTTGGTAACTGTTTGGGGAAAGTCTGTTGGCTAATCGCTTTTAGTCTAAAAGTATTTTTGTCTGGCAACCATGAATAAAAAAGCGTGTTCGTCACTGATTTTTCAAAATGTAAATGAATTACTATTAAAAAACACATGAAAATATATTTTTAACTGCGCGTATCTCAAAGAAACTAGAAGCCAGACTAACCGGATTATTATCGAAATACAGTTATGGAATGCACTGGATATTTATACTTTTTAGAATTAAAATAATCTCATTTGTATAATAATGAACAAATTTCAATGTGAAAATTGTACTTTTTTCAACTGTCACCAACTTTGTTTAAAAACATTACGC
>JAUUEB010014895.1:0-17053 GCA_032362205.1 Clione limacina
TTGGTGCAACCCACACTAGTTCTACCCTTTACGACTCGGATAACACGTTGCTCTAAAAACGCTCTGGTACTTATCGCGGCAAAAGGATAATAATTGTACACCGGGGAAGGTGATCCAGCCAGTCGTAACGTGGAACCCGTGGAGTACTGAGTAACACTTGCCTCGTACGAGAGGTGGGATACTCGAGGTGATCCGAGCCACCCGCGGACGGTCCAATAGCTGGGCTGAAACTGGAAATGGTATGGTTGAAATTTTGTTACATCAGATAATAATATTTCATAAAACGGCGACGTCATCCATTAGCTGGCTGATTCCACCTCAAACAGTTCAGAGCATAACCTGCTAGGGCTGGTATAGCGGACAGCGGATGTCGGAACTGGGACATAGGCGCGAAGTTGGCTAGCGTCAGGCAGACTATACCACTGCTACCTCCGGAGATGAGTGTTATGAGAATGTATCAAGCAGGTCGCCTTCCTGGTGTATTCAAACGTCGGCGTTGAGTCGCCGGTACGGTAGTAGCAAAACGGCGTTGCAAAACGTCGGGTCCCTGCATGCATTGTTTGCCGCAGAGTTTTTCTGCAGTAAGACAGCGCCACTGAAGGACCTCTCAACGAACATAGTCCGTACATGATGTCTGGGTTCCCACTGAATGTATCGTACCGGGGCCCTTCAGGAACAGCCGTAGGAGCCCCAGTAATCCGGGTGCATGGAGCGCTGTGTGTGTCAAAATTAGTCAATCGTTTCGAGTCTGGTTGCCTAACTGGTAAGTCGCGCTCGAGCTTCCTTGCGTCCTTAGCTCACTGAGAGGTCTAGTCCCAGTGTGTTGGCTCCCCCACGGCGATGTCCTTGGCGGGCGGTAGCGCTGGGTGTCCGATGGCCTAGGTTAATTTCGGTCGACTTAGTGTCGGTAAAGGCATCTGCTACCCCTTGGCTGGTAGGTAGAATCTAAAGATATCTGTGCTGAGAGGGTATCGCATTGTGGTCGTCCATCTAGGGCGGCTACCACCGCAAAGGATTCTGCCTCCAATCTCTCCGGGTGGATATACAGGCCCATTAACTCGAAACCCTGGGGCAGTTGATAGCTCGTTAACGTGCATGTCATACTCGAGCAGGTGTTTACAATTTTTAAACTAATATTTTTTGTAGACATTTTGAATTGTTTACTGCCACTTTTGAATATTTGTCATAATAAAATAGCAATGAGAGGGAATGTAACGACCAAATCGACGAATTGAGGGAGTGTGTAGCAACGCAAAATTAAAGTGTACTTTTTAATACTTTACCTGAATACCCGAAGGTGTTGCCTTACTCGAATGCGTAGGTTCTTTCCGTTGAACAACATAGCTGCAAACAATTAAATTGCGTCTATAACTCGTGTATTACAGTCTGATGAGGACACATTAAAACTAAATACGTCTTATCTTCATAAAGTTTAATCTTCGCTAATGGCTCAATTATTTGAACTTTGGTCGATGAATTTATTTTGTAACAAAACAAATGTTTAATTGTTTCTTGAATAAATTCATTTGTTCTTCAAGTTAAGTTACATAAGAGCACTTCTTTTAATTCCCAGCGTCTAGGTTTGTGCAGATATATCATTGTAATACTGTGTTTGGTGATGGTGTTGGTTTTTCAAAAAACACTTCAACATTATAGTAATTAAAAGATTGAAAAATCAAATTACAAACAATCAGATTCAATATTTTAAATCAGAAGCATCCATTTTTATTCGAAGTGGCTACACACCCGGTCACGTGTGTCCAGCCAAACAGGGGGGGTCATGGCTAGACACCCGGCTAGCCGTGTGGGTAGCCAAAAGGGGGTCATTTGGCTAGCCACCCGGCTGACAGCTGTGTGGGTAGCCAAAAGGGGGTCATTTGGTTAGCCACCCAGCTGAGAGCCGGTGAGCTAAATGATTTGCTTTTCTCGCTAGAAACTATCAACCAGCTTTATTTCGCCATGTTAGGGAATATTTCCTGTAGATCATTGTCTACAATGTTCTGCAACATTACCAAAGGTACACAGGTCTTTCGAGGCCCCGCCCTCTGTGTAATATTAACTTAATTTCCGAGGATAGAAGGGAACATCTGAAGTTTCGGTTTTGTTAGTAATGATCTGGGGGCCCGCTCTACTCCACCAAGACGAATTTTTTTTTACTGGCCCAAAGTCGTTATTTTTCATCATTTTGAATAAATCAAATTTAGGAGTTCGGAAAACGGATTTCTCATATATGATAATTTTCTTGACCAAAATATTTTTGTATTTTGATTTTTAATGTGTTTTCTTCTTTTTTTTAATTAAAAACACGGCCTGGGCGGGGCCCCCTTTAGGATGGGGCCCTAAGGCACGTGTCTTGAGTGCCTCTATGGAAAATGCGCCCCTGTATACACCCACGCGTACTTCACAATTCACATTTTTAACAGGGATTTTATATTCAAATATAATAAGATGCAATTTATTATTTTGCATGTCGATAGCAATTAACTTTTATGTTATATCTCAACCTTACAGTGAGTGTAAGCTAATCAGTTCTCAGCAGTGTGAGTAAAAATACGGCTAACCGGGTGTCTAGCCAAATGACCCTCTTTTGGCTACCCACAGGGCTGTCAGCCGGGTGTCTAGCCAAATGACCCCCTTTTGGCTGCCCACCCAGCTAACCGTATAGCCAAAACACCCCCTTTGGCTACCCACACGGCTGTCAGCCGGGTGTCTAGCCTTGTCCTAACATTTTTGTCCCTCAAAATTATGAACTAAGTTATGGTAAGATTACACAACTGGCCTTATGAATTAAAAAAAAGGGTATTTAGATGCACCTTTTTAACTTCTTAGTTGTTAAAGATAAGAAACTTAACTTACATATTTTACAGAGAATTTATTTTTCATGTCATCACCCCTAATCAATTATCAACGTTTGTTTATAACTCTGAAACAGAAAGTGCAACTTCTTCATACTTTTCCAAGACCACCACAAACTTGCACATTTCTACTCTGAGACCTAAAACATGGTCATGCTTTCTTTTACATGTATAGTTAAACATATGAAATATAAACTGAATGGTAATAAAAGCTCCTGATGAGCTTCAACACAATTCCGATGGTGAATGCTTTAATTTTACTATTATCTGGGTAAAACAAAGTTTATTTTTCTAAAATTATAATGAGAAAACCATTTGACTTTAAAAGTTGTAAGCAACAAAGTTTAGAATAAATGTTGCAAACAAACATACTGCAAGGGCTTTTGACAGGGTCTCATTTCAACACTTCACTTACCTGAGATAATTTCTCATGGAGAGCCTGGAACTCCTCCAGGGTTCGTGAGATAGCCCACCCCTCTGTGGAGCAACTGGGTTGACTTGGACTGAGCTGTCCTTCAGAAGATAGTGACACCAACAGTACAAACTGAGCAACTTTTTTGTCATCCTCTGTACAAAAAGCCTGGGGACAAACAAAATATTGATCTCTTGAATATTACGAACAGCACTGATTAGAAATAACCACCATAATATTGTAACTTTATTTTCAAACACAACAAGAAATAATGTCTTCATCTTTGAAAAACATGCTCTTGCGGTAGAACACAGGAATAAATGTGTATTTCTCCCTTAAAAACACAGTATGATATTGTTTAAGTTTTCTGAAGTTTTCTGTATTCTATTTTGAAGAAATTAAAATGATAACAGATGAATGACATTTGAGGACTAATTCGAGGAACGAAAAAGAAAAAAGATTCAGGTGATTTAGATTATCAAATTATCCATTCAAAGACTTTAGCGCACTCAGTAGACTTGACATTCTATCATCAAGTCATCATATCATCAGAGACAGGCCTGATTTATTTTTCTCTTGAAAAGATAAAAGGAATCTGAGCATTAGATCCTTTTCCTTAACAAACTAAGACATTTCAATGAGTATGATGGCTTCAGATAGTTCACATTTCAAACCTTGAGTGAGTAAGGAAATATGTGTAAATTAATTTTCACAAAGACGAAATGCCAGGCTTCTATTAGGATTTGAGCTTTTAACTTTCTGATACAGATTCCAACAACCTATCAACAAGGCCATGACATCAGTTCACAGATGAAATAATGAAGCTGTTTGGTTTTGACACCACAGTAGTATAGCACACTGTTTTTATATTAGAAGTTGCTCAATAGTCCATGGTTTGCCAATTGTGAACTTTAGTACATGAATTTGCCCGGCAATGTATTTATAACTAAAATACAACAACTATCCTGAGGGAAAGTCTGGCAGATATAAGTAAGCTTAGATTGGAACAAGATAGACAAAATATATATTCTTACTCATAAGTGACTTACAGTTGCATCATAGATGTGGACGTTCCACTGACCAATGTGGTCAATCCATTTCTGTGTGCGGGTGATATGCATCTCAAGACTACGACGTTCTTCCTTCAGACTCTCCAGTTCCTTTTCCATATCCTCATGGACTTTCTGCAGCTAGAATAAACAACATGGATGATTTTTCAATGAGAAATGTGAACATCTGCAACAATGTTTCTATGAACTAGCATCTTTTTACACACAAAAATTACCAGGCTTAGCTTTTGGTGCTGGAAAATGCACTAACTTAGAAATGAAGCAATTTTTGGGAACACTTTAGAAATACTTAATCTGCAGCCTTTATTCTTTTTACAAGAGAGTCTAGTTAATAACAAATTATAATTAGTATAAATAGTCAACTGAGCTGACTCTGACTCCTTTGGATTTGGATATATTCTTAAACTTTGTGAGTATTTTTCATTAATTCAGTTTTCTTAATTCTTACGTAATATCATAGAAGGATAATCCCTTAGCGATCAACTCACAAGATAAGGGTATCCTATTTCAGAGGAACCCTATAGTCATCCAAAGTGCCTGAGTCACAATAACTTCCTACATATAAACTAATCCTGAGAGAGGTGGAATTCACAAGACGTTACCTGTTACCTGTCTCCATGGCTGGGATTGTCTGTTGTGCAAGACGTATATATCATTATATGGAACATGACCTATTGTGAGCTTCAAACTTTATGACTAGCCAACATACAATTTAAAACATTCAGAAAAGAAATGCCCTTTATTGTCAAAAACCATCACATCATCACCGATGCAACACACCACCTAAGTTTACCTTAATGTGACACTCTGACTTCTGAGAACTTCGCTGAGCCATGAGAGCTCTTGCCTTGTTGGTGATCTTACTGTCCAAGCTCCGTAACTGTTGTTGAGCATGATACGACTGTCCTGCTATCAGACTCTCCTCATCATCATAGTTGTCAGATGAGTCTAGGAACAGCTCATCTATAAGCACAAACAGTAATATTGTCATCTTAGGGGAGTCAAGACCGTGTCAAAGAGCTATGGTAACACAGCCACTGGTTAAAAACCATAATATAAAGAGTCAAGACACTCTTCATTACATCATACTGATGTCCTATATGTGTGTCATCTGCTACATACATACATATTTAACGTCCTATGAATATATATATAAATATATTTTTTTAGATTGACAACAAATCGCATACATAAATAATCAGTAAACCTCTTTTTTTTAAATGATGGCATTATTTGAAAACCAAACTCACTTCAGAATCTGAGCAAAAAAAAGGAGAGAACAACAAACAAGGGAGAATGAGGAGGTGCAGGAAATGTCTATGTTGAAAGAAAAGATTAATGGTACAAGAAAATTTTAAAAGTGAATGAAAAGTTAAAAAAAAAAGACAATGTCAAAGATCAAGTAAAAATCGAAGGTCAAAGACACAGTAAAATAAAAGGTCAAAAGTCAAGAACAAGGTCAAGCTTACCTGAGGCAACAGACTCATCATCTGATGTGCCACCTTCTCTAAGAGAAGTAACCAGTTGGAAGTAGGTGTCACTCACAATAAAGGAATGGTAGAACTGATCCTCTAGAATCTTATGAACTTGACTCTGAGCAATAAAAAAGGCATCTGGACCCTGCACATGTAAGAAAATTTATAATGTTCATTCTGTTCAAATAAAGATGGCATAGTGACATAAACAGAAGTCAATCAAATATTTTAAAAAAGAGTTTGACAAAGCTACAATCCCACTACAAGTTAACTTTGAGAATTCTTGCATCACATCATGCTTGAACTTAAATTATGTAAAAATGAGTATGATTTGTGAAAAATGTCATTGGAAAGTCTTTACAATTCGTAAATACAAGTTTTCATTGCAATTCAACAATAAATAATATAATAAGTATTTTTGATCATGTATTTCTAGAAGCCTTTGATTTTTCACCTCCTTTCTCAAGCCCATGTGGTCAAAGGTCACCACTTTTTAATAGCTGATCTTTATCACTATAGCACACGTTGTCAATGCTTGAAGCAGGTGCAACCAATGGATAAAATAATAGTCTTTGCTTTACTTCCTCCAATTAACCATGTCCTAAGAACATCTGAGAAGGTATTATTGAGATATTTCTGTCAGTATAAAGTCATAAAGTTCATAAGTCCATATCCATTGGGAAATATGATGTCTTACCTTGTCTCCACGGAGGAACTCCTCAATACTCTTGAGTACATTCTTATCAACCTTCACCAGTGATGAGGTACTGGTTATGTATTGCTGATACACTTCACTTGCCAAATGGTGACTCTGCTCCTTAAAAATTAAGTATATATTGTTAGCATTTATATTTAAAGACCCACATTGGTTCACCTTAACTGTGTGGTAATTCAAAATGTTAAGAAATAGGAATCACTAGACTCTGCCTGCTTACTCACCATTGGGTCTACCTCGGTCAATGAAAACTAATACAACAATAATCAACACAGAAAATTTCATACAATGAAAACTATAATAAATGGTAAGGATAGGACTTGAAAAAAAATAATTTTGAAATATACAGATATACAGATATACATTTATCATTGTTATTCTCTTTGACCTGTTTACTGGACTTTCAGAGCTATAATAATACCCTGTTGTACCATCAGTAATTTTGATTAGCTGGCCAATAAAATAAAAGCTACGCATGAATACATGTCTTTTCTTTAAAGACCACTCTAGTTCAACAAAACCATGCAAAAAGATAACTCTTTATATGATGGGTTGCATTAATCACCAAGACTGAAGCTGCAATTTCAAGAAGCAGAAAAAGAAAGAAAAGCAGAAGTGTTGTTATTCTGTTGCCATTCAAATAATAAAAGTATGTGTATATTTAAAGGTAATAGAGTAAAACATTATTTACAAAATTTATAAACATGAAAAAATTAATCCAGAATGCCAACATACATAACTGTATCCAGAGATAGTCCATCTCCCGAGATGGCCCCCTTTTTATCAATATAAGTCAGTTAACTATACCTGCTCTCAATCTAACCTTTATGTCTATAGATTAGTGAGCACCATCGTAGATATCTGTTTTTGGTTGCTAAATCCAATTCCAGGTCAAAATTTTATTTTGTTCAAACTTTACTGCAGTAAAAGATAAACGCAAAACATGCTAACAGAAGCTATACTTTGTTTGGCAAAATCATTTTTGTGCACACTTTCTCGTGACGTCAAACTTTGTTTTGATGTTTTCAACATTCATAAAAAAGCTAATGACACAAAATACATGTTTGTAGTATTGTTGACCTCTTGTATGTGGACTATGTCACACATTTTCATTCAAGATCTTTTTGACAAGTTACAATGAAGTGTCTGTTTGTATAATCAAGGAAGCATCAGATTTATTTATGTATCATAACATTTAAGGACTACAAGAGGATAAAAATTTTGAAAAGTGTTGATTGTAAACAAATGGCCTTGTTTTAAGCTTTCATTTCTATCACTCCATGGGTTTAAAAATTCCACTTTCCAATTTTACTCATAAGCACGGAATGAAACAATAACCAGTTTTGTCATGTAATGTCAAAGTATCACTACACGGATAAATAATGCCTACTCGCTGGAATAAAAAAACAGTTTGAATAGCAATCGCATTAGATGGTGTTTAAAAATCGGGTCGAGAGAGGATATGTGTGCTTATTCCTATGTTTTTTCATTGCTGAACTCAAAGGCTTCGCCTTTGTGTTCAACAACTAAAAACTCAGGAACAATCACTCATATCCATTCTCGACTCAATTCTTAAACACCATCCAATGCTTGAAAGGTGTGTGAACAAATAAAATTAGCCAACTTGGCAGTATGACATTAATACTTACCTTTGATGTTGATTTAAGCTTTTCAACTCCGTTCCAAAATCTGAGGAATAGACAAAATAATTGTTTTAAATTATTGTCTGCAATCTGAAACACATTTGGTCTACAACCACAAAGTATCTTTTCTCTTTCTCAAATCCTCCTACATTTGCTCTATTGCATAGCCTAAGAATTCAGACATGGCAACCCCCAGAGGGCCAAAAGCGTATCACCATGGACTGTTTCAGACAATGTTTGACTCTTACTTGTTCCAATGATACTCAGGCAGCTATGCAGCAGTTCATTATTGTTTTTGTTTTTTTTAGAAGAAGGTTAAGCATATGAAAAGGTTTACAGAAGCAGTTCATACAAGTGATATTATAGTTAATTACAAATAAGAACACAATTTTTGCCTTCCTTATAGCAGTTGTTGGCAACTTTCAACACAAGTTTTTATCTAAAGCTTTGGGTGGTGGCGCCAAAAACATTGCAAATTGTGTGAGGGGTTTAACAGGGTAAGTTATATTGGCGACGATGTTTCTTAGATATTTTCTGTGCTGTCACACAAATGATGCAAGGTGAAGCACATCAAACTAGTACACCATACCAAGTCCCATTATACTGACACAGGGCTTACCACTTTTAGCAATAACCCCTAAATGTCAGCCGTGACTACTGTTTAAAAGTTCTCTGTATGACACTTGACACTCTGCTCTCAATGTAGAAGCATTAACCATTGAGCCACTGGACTATTGAAAGTGGTGCCAAAGCTACATCCGTTGACAAATTACAGAAAACTTAGCTTACCCCAAATAAGACTCTGCTCCTTCTTTCTTCAGATACTTCATGAAATAATCTCTTCCAAGGGGCATCTCCATTATAGCAAAGAAAGAAAATACCTGTGGTCAAATGAAAGAAGAACGGTTTTGTTGAAGCATTACTAATTTGCCTTAAGTCCCAACTAAACCAAATCCTTAATCTAAGCACTTAGGTAGCTAGAAATCATATTTTCAGGGAATGATAGTATTCTTTCATAAAGTAACTTAATTTTCACATATAATATTTCAGACAAAAAAAGAGTTATGTTATTCAAAGTCAGACACTTCAAGGTAAAGTATCTTACAAAACCACTAATGCTTAGTCTTCAGAAATCAAATGTTTGTAAAATACATTTTTGTTGCAGAATCTTGCCAGTACCACATTAAGATACACCTGGTATACATTCTTAACAATATGAAATAACCGTACCATTCACAGGTATTTTTCACTCAGCATTAATATGTGTCGTATAAAGAGACTATTCTTTTACTTCAAATTATGCTGGTGGTGTTCAGAAAGAACGATTGTTTTAGTACCTAGCCAATACACCATGTACACTTAATATGTTTAAGTAAACTCATATTTCCATTGACTTAAATTTATGTGTAGTATGGCAGTGATTCTACTCACTGTATCTATGTGCTGACATGATGGAAAGCGGATGTCTGATGGCCTAACCACTAAGCCACCGACAACAAATAAGGAAAAAACAAATTCATAGCTTACAAGGTTTAAATGATGAAGCTCTGATTCAATTGTAAGATCATCATTATAGACTCAAATGTAAGAACAAGTCTTAATACCTGGTAAAAGCTTAAAGGTTCTAAACCAAAATGTGTATGTAAACATGTTCAATATCTGACTACCTTTTGTCCAGGCATTTCTTCTTTTTTCTTTGATGTATTTGTGTCAGATTCAAATATTTTCTCTCCTAGGGAAACCAGTCTCTTCTCACACAGTTGTTTGGCCACTGTCAACTACATACAAGAAAAAAAAAACTAACTTCAGAAGAGTCAACAAAATTTGAACTCACTTATTACAAATTCAGTCAAGCTCATTTAAACCAAATTTTCGGGAAGCATAATTTTGTTCAGCTTGAAAAAAATTGGTTTAAAAATAATGATAAAAACAACTAAGGAAACAAACCACACCAAAACAATAAACGACAACAATAAAAACTAGTTATTACAAAATTAACAACACCATTATAAAAAATCAAACAGAAATATTATAAAATTAAAAATTGGCACTTATTGCGAGAAATTATGTAACGATGCCCAAATTTGTACTTTAAATCAGTTATTTTCTGCCTTAATCCGTTGGGTGTAGATAGCTCAGTTGGTTAGAGAGTCGTTCTGTCACACAGAATACTGCGGTTTCAAATCCTGTCTCAACCCAAGAATTTTCTCCTGTCCACCCAGCAGTACAATTGGGTACCCAACTAAAGGCAGTGAATGTCTATGTAAGATTGCTAAGGCAAGGAGCCTAACAGGCGACCCCTTGTATACTTCCCATGAAGCTGAGAATGTACAGGTTTGTCTCCATTGTGCCTGTAAGGTAATAATAATTGTAAAGTGCTTTGAGCTTACTCCAAAGTAAAGGGAAAGCGCTTTATAAGTGCCATTATTATTATTATTATTATATACAGCCACTTTTTCTGCCGGTTTAAGGGTGATTTTTTAACAAAGATAAAGAGAGAGAGAGAGAAAAAATAGGAACCTGACTTTTGTTCTGATTAAGCTAAAATTTGACTTAGTTATATACTATAAATCCCCTTGTTTCAGCATTGAGAAACTGTGGGTTCATCATTATTATCAATTACTTTGTTTCAGGTCTAACATTAAAAGAACTAAATCCTTTATCCTAAGGACTTCCACCAAATTTGAAAATAAATCATTTGTTTTTGTTGAATCTATAGCGAAAAGAAGTATCATTTTTATGAACCATTTGGTACCTGATTCTTGTACCGCTCCAAATTTCTAGCCTTCAGTAGTTCTCCTTTGTTTGTGCCTTTTGGAGCAATATCTTTATCTGAGGAAGGTTCAGACACATGAAATCATCAATAATGTTACCTTTGATTAAAAAATTGGAGGTTTGACAACAAAAGAAGGTATCTATTTGAATATGTTGAATGGACATTTTCTGGAGCAGTCCTGTTGATTGGTTGTTGCGCAATGCTGTGCTACTTAAAACTTTCAACAGTTGGAGCAGAAAAGATGATGACCTCACTTATGGTCTTCTAAGTTCCAGTTATCTTCTGTTCCTGGTGCAGATGACTGAGATTTTTCACTGGATTTTTTCACAAGTTTAGGCTTGAGATTATAAGTAGTTGCACCACATCATTCAAAATAGCCAAGAGGTCAAAACTTCATTGGTTTCATATCTACTGGAGGTTTAGCTTATCATAAAAACAAAAGCTATATTTTAGCTTGATGAAAGGTTTGAATAAAAAATGAGAGTTCTTTATGAAGAAGAATGTACAACTGATATTTTAATACTTTACCTGTTATTAGACCCTGCTGTTTCTTGAGGTTGTGGATAGTTGACGCCTGTAAGATTTCAGAGATAATGTTGTACCTGTAAACAAAAAACACATTTATTTCATAACACTGTATATCATACAAGACAAGAATTAGCACACAAATTGGTTCAACTGAATAACATCTGGAAAGATAGAGACATTCTAAAAACAAAAAGAAATTATAAAAAGTCTGATTTGCTGAGAAGTGCTACATGGGCCATTAGTGTGATACCTGGGCACTAAAGAAGGATGACAAAGACAAATTAAATGCTGTAGAAACAGGGTTCTTCTACTATCAAGACCCTAATAATTGTAGTGGACAGAATAATAGTAGTGGGCGGAAAAATGTCTGAAATTTAATAATAAGAGTAGTGAGCGGAATAATAGTAGTGGGCGGAATAATAGTTTTATGATGCTTGCCGAAAAGACAGCACACAACGGACTACTTGAGAACGTGGCATAGTGATTGATCTTAGTAATCGATCTTAGTAACACCTGACTTCAAAGTTCACACAGAGCATATTTAAAACAAACACGCTCAGGTAGCTTGAACAAAAAAAACTAGACAAATAAGTTCAGTTAATTTTAGAATATTCTTGTGTATAGCAATTAATTCGAAAACTGTTAATTTCATTAGCGTACAATTTTGTTGAACATTTATTTCACCATGGGAATTATGTGATCCAATTCAATAGGACTACGATTATTAGGGTCTCAATAGTAATATATTCTTAGTGTACATGAGCAGACAAGAGAACAAATAAAAGTGTGTTTATAGATTTGTCTACTAAGCAAATTATTCAATAAAAGTAAAAAGAAGACTGAAATATGTGGACCATGTATCAAAAAGCACAAACACAGATCTAATGGCTTCTGTCCTGCAGGGTAAAGTAGGCGTAAAAAGGAAAAGGGGAAGACTGCCACTATCATACATCAGCAATATTACTAAATCCAGCAACTTAAACAGCGCTCATTAACTAACTCTGATCAGTATAGCATCAGACACTAATTAATAGAGGGCCATTATTTTGCCACATGGCATTACTTCAGATACTAATGTGAATAGTTACAAAATCCCAAAACAATAAAAGAGCAAAATGCAGGCAGATACTTAAATACCATAATTAATTTCGCAAAATTCACAACATAAAACATGGGTAGCTGTCACTACTATCCCAGTTGTGAACTGTGCATAGTTTACTATTTGTTTACATTGTTTTTATTTCCAGACTCTGTACTTGTTACACTAGTCACAAAGTAGGCATTTCTTAAATAATTTAGAAACTTAATTAAAAAAAAACAGTCATTTGGATATGAAATAAAATGAATACACTCCTTCTGTCTTTTAATATGATATGTATTCCAAATGTGGTCAGGATGGCCGAGTGGTCTAGTCACCCGATCTTTAGAGCAGTATTTGATTGCTTGAGGTGGCAGCAAAAACAACTGTGTGGGTTCAACCCCCTCAATGGACACATTTTCAAGGTAAAAAATGTGTAAAGCTATCCTGGAATATGGTTGGTGCATACCGCTCGTGCAAACAGATTTCATTATCAGAACTTGCATGTCCACGATCCTTGGTAGGCAGGATCATGTACCTAGTCCTATCTGAGATGGATGTTAAAAATGTAGGCCCTGTGCTAGTTGCACGCTAAAGATCCCCTGGTGGTTGCTCAGACAGAGTATCATCCAGACAAAATTCAAAAAGAAAAGTCCTACCAAAAAACTCTGACAGTCTAAATAAAAGAGTACCTTCTGTAGCGGCCGCCCTCTGGGTGAAGGGAAGCACCAAAGTGTTCACGCAAAACATGTGCTTAGCAAAACATTGTGTTGGGCAAAAACATGTAGTGTAAATAGTCATTCGCTAACGCAAAATTCAGTCAACAATAAGATTTGACTTTGTTCGAGGTAAATGCAAACGAAAGAAAGAAGAAGAAGTATTCCCAATGTCTTTCAATAGCACAATAAATAGACACTAATTGAACTTTGAAAACTCATAGCAAAATAAAAATCGTATTAAAAGGCAAGCATGATGTATTCACTTTACACATAAATAGCACAAAAAACAGTTTTGCCTGTCTAGCAGATAATGATTCACCTCATTTGTCTTAAGTCACTAGGAGAATCAGATGTCTTGATCATTTTGACAAAGCCTTCATACGTAGCAGAGTACATGTACGTCCTTTTGGTGTCTGCGTAGGTCTTCTCCCTGTATGTCATGTAGTCCAGAATCTTTAGGTTGATGTAGTCAGGATCACAGATCAAGTCAATTGTTGGTTTTAACACTGAGAAATTATTTGATTATTAATGACGAAAAAATCAAATTCTCCTTTTAGACAAGTTTTAACATAATAATAGTTACATTACTACAGTGTAGATTTTAATTAACCACAAAGATATAAAATATCAACCCTCAACAGCAAGTTGTCAAACATCCTTTTTAGCCAAAATACATTCAAAATAAAGTTAACAACAGTTGAACAGCAATCTATGGGACCGTTCTTTCAATTTTGTCTAAATATGGTTTCAGTTCTTACACTTTATTTACTGAGTAAAAATAAGGGCTCCCTGAGTTGCTTGGTTTATGATAGTTTTGGTTCAATCTTTGTATTCTGTTATCTAAATTTGCATATTTTAATAAAATATTCAGAAGAAAGATGGATGAAAGAGAAGTCTTTCAGGAATAGATTTAAGACATTTAACCTGCAGAGAGATCATGACCAAGTACTATTTCTTTGCCTGAACTTTGTTATTTTACAGTTGCCTGGATTTAATTAAGTCAAAGAAGATAAATACTACTAGAAAACTGCCTGTAAAAAGCTGTCAGTTAAACATACCTATTTTACCAAAGTGTTAAGCATAACATGAGTGTATGTTCGCTAACCCAGTCAACAAACAAGGTTGACCCTTTTCAAGCAATAAGAGAGCAAACTAAACAAACGAAGTTAAAAGCACCTGAGCCAGCAATTATCTCTCTCAACAAATGTCTACTCGGGGCACATGTTGCATACGGTTTAGACAAGAGCAAAATCAACAAAGCGTCTGACACTTTCCTAAGACAGTCAAGTTCTTTTTCCTCATCCCTCAACCAAGAGTGTAACATGAACTTGGTGGGCTCTCCCTCCTCCTTGTCCATATTTGGATCCCTGAGGATATGAATATGTTGAATTACATTGTAAATGATACAAATAACATCTACACTGTAAACTTCTAGGCCTGATAGTATACTCAACTTATGAGTACTTATAGAGAGTAAAGCCATGACCACCAGAGACAAGTATTTTTAAACTTCATGTATAGCAGTTTTTAATAGATTGGTCACATTTTGAAAATGTTAAAGGGTGGACTGTAACTAATTTTGACTCCAGTATAAGTATTTGAAATAATTGATTAACTTAAAAAGATATAAATTCATAACACTTCTTATCTCAACTTGAAAGAGTAAGAAAAACCAAAACCTTAAATTCAAAAATTCAATATATTCGGATAAAACAGGACAGATTATGGGTGCATCAGAAACTCAGCACATTTTCTCATTATATTACCAAGTATTTCTGGATTAAATAGCAAAAATTCTATACCATCCTTCCAAAAATGAAAGAGATTCAAGCAATATTTTTGAAGTTTCCATGTAAACAGACACACAGACAAACCAGAAGAAAATATACCACTCCTCACAATGTAATCATGGTTGTGGATAACCTATACAAACCATCAAAACCTCAAGAGACAGATTTTGTGTCCTTTTTAATGAAAGAGCACAAATGGCATAATCATGAATATAATAACCAGCAACTTGACCTTGTTATGAAAATAATTTGAAGTTGTTCAAGGCACAGTAGCAGCAGCATCAACATAACAACAAACAATTGATATGGTGACAAAGAATATGTTCACTGTCTTTTATGCAAGTTTTAAACTTTTAATATTGAGTGTCTATTGTTACTGCAAGGTATTTAAGGTGAAGGGATCTTATTTTTCAAAATTTTCTGTTTACAAAGCCTTTTTCAGGGCTGAAAGATAAAACAAAATAAAGAAAGTGAATCCTCTGTACCAGTGCTTTCCACTTATGTTTCCCCCCTCCCTAGTTCCATTTTTAGGATAATATTATTTGATTCATGTAAGTCTAGTTCACTATTTTTTCCAATTTACATCTACAAAGCTATAGCCTAGATTATTATTACTAAATTAATTATATTAACTAGTAGTAGATGCCCCGTTCTCCGAACGTGTAAAACAGATTTGCCAATTAGGACAGAGGGTGAGAGTATTATTTAATATTTCTTTTACATAAACCAATTAATACAAAAACGCCGGAACGGAAAACGCAACAACGACGGTTAAACACAGGACAGGAAAACGCAACGACGACGGCTCAATTTTTAATCTTCAAGACCGCACAAATTAGGCTTTAAATCAAGAAATAAATATCGCTACACGATCTGCATTACATTAAACTATAAGAAAATTATCACTTGTCGATCTAAAAGTTCCTAGAAAAAAAGTATAGACGTTTTTAACTTTCCTAGCTGCATTATAATAAGATACATATAAACACGGGGAAAACCTGCCACAGACGTCAGGCATAAATTTAATCAGATTAAAAAGAACAATAGCACATAAAAAGTAAATGTTATTTATAAAAGACTTTCTTATTTCGCTGTCATTACCGTGCTTTACTTAGCAGTATTAGATTGAACTTAGCATTCTTAAATCTATGCAGTTCGTGTAAAATAAGAATCGATATATTCTTCTTCCAACTGGTATTATGTGTACGTTGCCTTCATTTGCTGACATATCATAAGTTATGCATTAGATAGTCGGAGATCATGTAACATTATTTTCTCCGACTCCTCTAATTATATCTGTATTCAAATAAACAATGTATTCTTAGTTCGTTTATCACTATTGTATTCGTAAGATGTGAATTGTGAAAGACTATTTTCTCAGACTCCTCTAATTATGTATGTATTCAAATGAACAATGTATTCTTAGTGCGTATATCACTATTGTATTCGTAAGATGAGAATTGTGTAAGACTATTTTGTCAGACTCATCTTCATACTGAAATTCAAAATCTGTTTGTTTATTTATTTATGTATTTGTGGAATATTTAACAGCCACAGTTTTGACTCAATAGACTTGGAAGTTAAGTAAAATGTTGGTAGATATTACTAGATGCGTGGTTGAGCCTTTGGGGGAATTCTGCCGACTGTAAAAAGTTATTCGCTTTTTCAGTTTTCACTATGTCGGGTTTAAAATGAAAGTCACCAAAACGGATCGAGGTCAAATCCCTCGAGCGACGATGACTTTTCCAGTGCCTCTCAGTTCACTCAGCTGCTAAATGAGTTCCAGACTTTAGGCAGTGAATATGTAAGATTGCTAATAGTCTTTGCTCAAACTATTTTGTATGATTATGTAATATATGCTAATAAATGGAACATAATCATTACCAAAGATAAAATTTGCAAACTCAAAAGAGTTCAAAATAGTGCAGCCCGACTTATTGTCAAAGCTCCAAAATCATGCCACATCACACCCATTCTTAAAGAACTACACTG
>JAUUEB010015005.1:0-17051 GCA_032362205.1 Clione limacina
ACACCTTCTCAAGAAAGAAAAAATACACATTAAGAAATAAAAAAGCTTTAACTTTACCAACATTTTATTTATTCTAAAACCTGCAAAATAGCATTTGAAATAATTCCTTTAGCAAAACGTGTATTGAAAAAAACTTTGTATACATGAATTATGACTAAAACTTCAGTTCTTAGTGAATTTCACTTTCTAAACATTGGCCATCCAACTTCAAAGTGCGCGCCCCCCCTTAAATTCATTGTGTTTCCCTGCTGTGCCTTAAGTTGATATTTTTATCACATGATTACAAACTTTGTTAGGGAGAGGATGTCAATATGTATTTTGTCTTCTTCTCCTTGACGGATTCAATTCTTTTTGTTGACTGAATCTTTCTCGGTCGCTTTTGAATATATGTAATTGGGAGATAACAATGCAAGAAGAGGGAGTGTAACAACCGAGATGACGACTTGAGGGAGTGTAACAACACATACGACGACTTGAGGGAGTGTAACAACCCAGACGACGACTTGAGGGAGTGTAGCAACCCGGGCGACGACTTGAGCGAGTGTAGCAACCCGGGCGACGAATTACTGGAGCATTAGTGACCTTACATTCTAGTTCTGATATTTTCGCTTATTTTGTCCAAAATGTGTTGATGATAACCGTAAATAAGAAGTATTTGATTAAGTTATCTCGCGTTGTTTTAATGACTGATCTTAAACGACAAAATAAAATCATACATTACAACAGCTTGAAAACAACGTAGTAAGACACGTTTAATTAGCTCTCGTTAAGATTCAAGTTAAATTAAAATTCTTATTGTGTTTTTATAAACTCGTTGGTTCGTATCGATTTTTTTTATCCACGTTGAAATTCTAACAAATTTAATTAGAAGTCAGAGCAAACGTGCAGAATTATGATGATTGCAATCGCAAATCTATCGGTTGTCAATGATGGTCGTTATATAACGCCATAAGAAACTAGAAAAACACAAAAAGATATTAAAAAAACGCTTTCAGTCTTATTCTAAACCACAAACTCATTTTTTTCTCAGTTGACAGAAAGCTGCCCATAACCATTTGAAATAAGTTAATTAGCAAAACGCGTATTGGAAAAATATGTATGTTTTAATATAAGATGAATTTTGACTAAAACTTTAGTTCTAAGTAGATTTAAATTTCCAAACATTGGCAATCAATGTTGCCCCCCCTCCCTTAAATTCGTTTGTTCTTTTTTCTGATGTGCATTAAGTCAAAAGTTGTTCTTTTTATCGGATAGTTACAAACTTTGTTACGGAAAGAACGACAACTTGTATTTTGTATCTTTCTTTCGTAGAACGTTCTTATTTAAATATGAATAGAGTAAATTCTTTTTGTTGAATTTATCGATCTTTCTCGGACGCGTTTGAATATGTGTAATGAGAGCTAACATTACATGGAGAGGGAGCGTAGCAACCCAAACGACGACTCGAGGGGGAGTTATTGACCTAACATTCTAGTTCTGATGTATTCGCCGTATAATTTTTTTTGTCCAACATGTGTGTTGATTATAACCGTAAATAAGAAGTGTTTGTCAAATTCATCTAGCGTTGTTTTAATGACTGATATTTAAATGACAAACATCTTGACAACAACGTAGTAAGGCACGTTTAATTAGCTATCATTAAGATTCAAATCAAATTCAAATTCTTATTGTGTTTTCTAATACTCGTAGGGAAATTAATGTTCGTATCTAAAGTAAACATTGATGTATTCACAACGTAAAGAGCGGGTCCACGTTGACATTATAACAACATTAATGAGAAGTCAGAGCAAACGTGCAGCATTTTCATGATTATAATCCCAAATATCTTGCTTGTCAATGATGGGCATAACGCCTTAAGAAAAGAAAAAAAAACGTCTTCAGTCTTTTACTAAGCCACAATTTCATTTTTTCTAAGTTGATAAAATCTTGATTGCCTTTGAAATAATTTATTTAGCAAAACGCGTATCGAAAAATATGTATGTTTTAGTATAAGATGAATTATGACTAAAACTTCTCTTTCAAGTAGATTTAAATTTCCAAACATTTGCAATCCAACCTCCCACGCCCTTAAATTCGTTTATTCATTTTTCTTCTGTGCAAGTCAAAAGTTCTTTTTATCGGATGGTTACAAACTTTGTTACGGAGAGAACGACAACTTGCTTTTTGTTTCCTTCTTTTGTAGAACCTTCTTGTTTAAATATATGTATAGAGTAAATTATTTTTGTTGATTGAATTTTTCGTTCTTTCTCGGACGCATTTGAATATGTATAGTTGATAGAAAAAATTCCAGGAAGAGGCAGTGTAGCAACCCAAACAACGAATTGAGGGAGCGTTAGCGACCTAACATTCTAGTTCTGATGTATTCGCCTTATTTTTTTAAGAAAATTTTAATAGTTTAAGTTACAAATTGCAGACAAGCTGTCACTCATTGTAGATTAAATACAATTATCAATTGAATCAATTAATACATTTTAAACCCATTTACCTCTGAAAACTAATAATTATAATTTTCGTGATTATCATTGTCTTTGGTAAAAATTTGAAATTAATCATAATTTGTATTGAAAATCATGAGCACAAAATGATTCTGAGATGCAAGTGAAGCACGTTCTTATTCAGTTTTCATAGCCCAGTATTTCTCGACAACAGTAATATTATTTACTTGTACCTTCTTCATACTTCTATATATTTTTTAATAAATTCTCAATTATTTTAAAGAAACGATGGTTAACAACGTTAATAATCTATTATATTCTTAATTAGATAAGTTCTCCTTCGTTATTTCAAATCAATAAGTCTATCCATCTTTGGGTCAATTCTACATTCAAGAAATTAATTGTCAAGTTATAAATGACAAACCATTTATCGAGCAACCGTAAATTGAACTTGCAGTTAATTCTATAATTACTTGAATAAGATGCACGTACACTCACCATAACATCATCAATTAATTCAAAGAAAAGTTGGCTTAAAACCTAAATAATGTATTATATTATTAACTAGATATTTCATCCTTTGTTATTTCGAATCAATAATCTATAAATCTTTGGGTCAATTTTACAACCAAGAAATTAATTCTCAATATATGTGAAGATATAAATGACAAGCCATTATCAAGCATGACCGTAAATTGAACATGCAATTAATTCTATAATTACTTGAATAAGATGCACGTATACTCACATTATATAAACTGGTGTAGATTATTAAGCAACTCGAAGTGTAAGGAAGTGAATTCTGCTTACGAGATCCTAAGATGAAGCTGTTACTCCAACTCGTCATCACAGTGTTCGCTGTCAAGGCTAATACTTATGGTAAACATTTTCATTCACTCTTTTTCTTTTATATTTAATGTTTCTTATTGAGTGCTTTTTAACGTTTCTTTGATATTTGATGCTTTTTAGTATGTGCTTTTTGTCGTTTCTTTTGTATCTAATGCTTCTTATTATGTGCTTTCTATCGTTTATTTTGTATCTTATGCTTCTTATTATGTGCTTTCTATCGTTTTCTTTTATATTTGATGCTTCAAATTATGTGCTTTCTATCGTTTTTTGTATCTAATGCTTCTTATTATGTGCTTTCTATCGTTTTCTTTTATATTTGATGCTTCTTATTATGTGATTTCTATCGTTTTCTTTTATATTTGATGCTTCTAATTATGTTCTTTCTATCGTTTCTATGTATCTAATGCTTCTTATTATGTGCTTTCTATCGTTTTTTGTATTTAATGCTTCTAATTATGTGCTTTCTATCGTTTATTTTGTATCTAATGCTTCTTATTATGTGCTTTCTATCGTTTATTTTGTATCTAATGCTTCTTATTATGTGCTTTCTATCGTTTCTTTAGTATTTAATGTTTCTTATTATGTGCTTTCTATCGTTTTCTTTTATATTTGATACTTCTTATTGTGTGCTTTCTTTTTTCCCTTGCGAAATAGTTGCAAATTGTGTAATGTGTTTTAAAGTCCTCATCAAACATGGTATATTATATCGGCGACGATGTCAGTCGAACGATGGTATGTATATAAAAGCCTATGCATGTGTTAACACACAGTAAATGAAAGGTGTATCACTACTTATACATCCTACAAACGCACAATATACTGATACAGTGCCGACAAGTCATATCACGATTTTTGCCAGGCGCCAGGCAAGACGGCAGCTTACATTTTTTTTAATTGAGACCTATCGGGAAACAAGGGACCAAAGAGGATGCATTAACCATTTAACTATCGGAGGAGGTTTTATTATTTATGAGTGCAACTATTTTTAAGATGAAAACTAATACAATAGCCTCCGATAATCTCCCCCTACTCAGTCAGTGTCAAGCACCGGGATCTGACGGAGATAATAAAGGGAGGGCAAAGTGTGTAAGAAATATGTACATACAACTATTCTGTTTGAAATATATACGTCATCATCACCCGCTTTGACAACACATCATTTTTGTGACATTGTGATCATGAGTCACATTTTACACGTGATCCCTTGACATTGTGATCACGTGTCACATTTTACAAGTCATTATTTCGCCCGTCTAGTGGACTAAGCACACAAGAACTTTCCTCTCTGAGTCCTAGTTATGTTTGCACAAAAAATGTATGTTTTCCTTGGTAAATTTGTTCGATTTTTCTCCGAGTTTTGCTCTTTTAATTCCATTTTCTATTGTTTTTTTCTATTGATTTTTTTCTATTGCCCTTCTTTTTGTTTTGATTTATCATTGTCTTCACCTTTTGCTTTAGTGTATTTACATTTTAAGTATATTATTTTTTGTGTATTTCTTATTTCAATAATATTAATGATGAACAACATAAATTTGTATTTGAAGGTTTTCTTCTTTGTTTGATGTGGTTTAGGTTCATACCTTCGATCTGGAAGGTCTTTTAGTCGGGGGGATGAAGGGTTTCTCTGCACCCTCCCCCAGGACTCAACCGGACTTGATTTTTATTGATCCTTAGGGTATATAGACACAACATTTTCTCTTTGCCAAAAAATAAACCTGAACGAAATGACCAATGTTAAAAAAACCAACATGCTCAGAATGGATTGATAATGAAAGGTGTTGCCAAGACGATTACAAATATGTATTTGTTTTTACATTAGTTCCCGAGTTATGAGGTCAATCGTGACCATGACGTCATAGGTTCACCTTTTGGAACCTTAAACAATAGTTTGCCAAAAATGTCATTGTTTATTGAATCGTACAGGGGTCATGCAAATGAGTACTCACCCATAAAATGGTGTAAATCTAACTAATATGTCGCTGGTCAAGGCCCTTGTACTGGTCAACTTACAATAAAAAATGTTATTGTTTGCAGTATATTGTTAGAACACACTTTTAGGAACCGGAAAACATATTTTGCCAAAAAATGCATGGTTTATTGAATCGTACAGGAGTCATGCAAATGAGTACTCACTCATGAAATGGTGTAATCTTAACTAATATGTCCCTGGTTAAGGGCGTTGTACGAGTCAATTTACAATACAAAATGTTAATTTTTGAAATACATTCTTAGAAAACACTTTAAGGAACCGAAAAACATAATTTGACAACAATTTCATGGTTAATTGATTCGTGCAGGGATTATGCAACTGAAACGGGTTTTGTTTTGTACTATATAATTACTATAAACGCTGATCACCTAGCTAAAAGTGCCATTTTTTCCACGAAAAAGTGACAAAAGTGACTAATCTTTTTTCGTCTGATTTATACGTGTCACGGTGAAGACTTGAAGGTGCTGTACATTAAAATACGACAATTTGATTTTTTGACTATATTAGTGGCAAAATAGTGACTCTATGACGTTACGGTCACGGTTGACCGTATAACTCGGGAACTAATGGTCGTACCGTAAAAACAAATACATATTTGTAATCGTCTTGGCAACACCTTTCATTTGCAGCCATTCTAAGCATGTGTTTTTTACCATTGGTCAGCCCTAGTGATCAGTTCGTTCAGGTTGATTTTTGGCAAAGACAAAATTTTGTATCTAAATACCCTAAGGATCAATAAAAATCAAGTCCGGTTGAGTCCTGGGGGGTTGCAAAGAAACCCTTCATCCCCCCCCCCTAGTATTTTGTGTAGAACCTCGTGAATAGTCCTGTATGATTGCCGGAAAAGCAACAGTTTTGAATACCAAACCACACGCTCGTTCGCCATGGCTTCTTTATTCTAAAACACTGAGAGGATTCAACCTGACCATACAAGCATAATCGATAGAAGTATGTTATGTGTCAAAGTGGGACCAAAGTGAATCGTTCACCAGTGTTGACTGAAACAGGCCTCTGCGACGGTCATAGTAGTCCAGCTCCCAGACCCCTAATCCATGTTCCCACAGCTTATATAATATTGTTATATGGGTCTTTAGGGGTCCGAAATCAACAGTTCCTCAAAAATATTTATGTTTGCAATGGAGTAATCGTCAAATATCAATTAAATTGGGGGAGGAGGTGCATGTATTTGGGGTATGTGAGCTGGACTCTAAAAATACATCTTTAAAACCGAAACATTGTCTAAACAGAAACCAAAATGACTGTTTAACAGGTTTGGGTTTAGCCGTTGTCTATTGTAATAACTAATTATCATAATTCAATCAATAATTATTAATATAATTAATGCTATACTCTGGTATTTCAGATTCTTGTCAAACTAAACTAAGGAAATGCGAGCTTGATCCTGAATCTGAAGCTTTCGAACTCATGCACAGTCTTGATGCTGATGATGTGTTGTCGAGAAGTGAAATAGTTAATGTTTGTGAAAAGTAAGTAAACGCTTAAACAGGTTACATAATTATTACATTGAAAAACTTATCACGCGGTTTGTCCATTTGAAATACTGGCCTCAGATCTCACAGGATGATTCACAGATGTTGTTGCTGCACCTTATCATCTTTCAGTTTAGTATCACAATCGATTAAAATTGATACATGAAGAGAAACAATTAAAATTAGCAAACAAAAACGCTTACATTAAGAAATGAGTATACAACAGGAAAGTAGGCGAGTATTATCCTGCAATTTATAATATTATATTACGTCCCTTTAATGTTAACAGCTAATGTGTAAACGAAACATTAACTTACCGTGGCATTAACATTTTTGATCTCGGCAAAATTTAGGAAACGCGATCAATAATTACTGTGTTTGAAGGAACTACTATGGAACTGGAATATGAAACATTAGTTGTATCGCTAGCAGTTTAACCTATCGTTGGACAGGAATAGCCGTCAGTATGATTGCCCTGATGACTTTTTTTTTTATTAAGAGTTGACATAAAAAGGAACTTTATTTCAAAAGAAGGGAAGAAAACAAAACTGTGCATGGCCTCCATGTCAAAGTTAGTAAGCATCCTTTAGATTTAAGATTCTTGTATCAGCAGGCTATAATACACACATGACTTTGAAATTCCGTTTACTTGAGAAGGTCTTCAAATCGGAAGCACATGCTAGCTTTTTAATTAGTAAGATAGTGCTGACACGCTAAGTGGACCAATTTAAAAAATAGCTGGGTACTAAAAATGTTAAATTTAACTTCACGTCCTGGTATGTCTACAAACACATGCCAAAGTATTTTGTCGATTAGGACAATATTGTGTCTGTTTTGTCGGTACATACACAGCCAGCCAGCCAGCCAGCCAGCCAGCCAGCCAGCTAGCCAGCCAGCCAGCCAGCCAGCCAGCCAGCCAGCCAGCCACATACATTCACTTTTATTATGAGGATTACCCACGACAAACATTCTTTTTGTTGTTTAATTCTTAGTTATGGTATCGGAAAGTTTCTGTATGACATTAGTCTATTGTTATAACACAGGGTCAGGCGCGTAGCCAGGATTTTGAAATGGGGGGGACAACCTCGGATATTATCCAATCAATGGCCGCGAAGCGGCTGAAATTTTTGAGATTGGTTTAAAATAATGCAAATTTAGAGCAATTAAGAGCAATTTATTAGCATATTATCAAAGAAATGGCCGCGAAGCGGCCGACATTTTTTAGATTACTTAAAAATTGTGCAAATTTAGGGCATTTTGGATCTAAAATGGGGCTAAATGTCCCCCTGGCTACGCGCCTGTACAGGGTCAATTTTACACTTAAAAGTCGTGGGATTTGACGTATTTTAATAGCGGGAGAACTTTGGCAATGTTAACTGTTAGCTAAAGCTTGATGTTCAAACGCGGAAAGTTCATGAAGTTGTGCTCGAAAACAGACGTGGGCAAGTCAATTTTGACATCTGTAAGGTAGGGCAAAACCTAAGGATTCCCTACATGGGTATTCATTTTTATAATTACAATTGTATATATCTTAAAGACTGATTGTATCCTGGGAGTTCAATAGAAAAACAAAGAAATGCATCTTATATAAATATGACTTGTTATATTCTCACCAGTCCCAGTCCTCCACCAGCACCGGCATTGCCAGGTAGACTGAGACGTCAGGCTTCAGCTAATGGATTCTCTCTTTGGAAGAATGGAGTCATACCGTACATCTTTAATACAACCTTCCGTAAGTTAACAAGAACTATATCATGGTTTATGTGACCGCCTCAGGAGCGGCTGTTCGAATATCGGAGGATTTTTTAGTTGCCAATATAGACGCTGATTTGCCACGCGCCTGGCAATAACAGATTCGTGCTTAGACTGGTGAGATCGATGCCAGTATGCTATGACCGGATGAGAGGTACGAGATATGCTACACATTAAGCTTTTGTTTGGCAAAAAGTAAAATGTCTAAAAATACACAATCTACTTTAATTTGGTATTCTTGCTTTTTTCTAGATATAATTTATTTTTGCATTTTTGAATTTGATTGTTTCGTTATACTCTTATGTACAACCTATGTACCTGGGTTGAATAAACTTGTAAAATTCAGGAAAACCTGATGAACCATAAGAAATCCATTTAGTTAACATCACTCATTTTTTACGTGTCACTCACATCTGTTGGTATTTTAACAGTCTATTTCTTCTCAAGAAAGTGATTCAATTTACTTTAAGAACGCAATTGTTCTGTTACCTCCTACAGTGTAATCATATCAAATCACATTGTCTATCCCGGTGATCGTTGTTTTAGAAGTAAGGCGAATTAACAGAATTTATTTTTCTTAGCTGCCAAAGACAGAGACGCCATCTTGAGTGCTATGGCGGAATGGGAACAAGCCACATGTGTCCGTTTCCGGCCAGCAAATAGAGTAGATCGGGATATTGTCATCTTCAGAGACGGACGCAGGTAAGACTACATGAATGGGTTTTGTATGGTAAATTAGAAAATTATTTCCATAATAATTCCACATGTTAAGTTTAAATGTTCATTATACGCAGTGAAATGCATTCATATTGACTATTGCAGAAACTGGTTAGGTTCCTTCGAGTGCTGGTTCCGTACCCCGCGACCGCAGAGTCAGTGAGGGTTGGTGAATATAAAAAATGATAAGGCTGACTTATGACATGGCTAACTTCCTAATGGTAGAGAAATTAATCAAAATATATCGATGAGTATATAATCATTTGCGGCAAAATTAAATATATAACTTTTGAAGAAGTAGAAATAGTATTCCCTTTGAGGAACATATCGCAAAAATAATATTATGTTTGTATCTTCTTAGGGCATCAGTTGCAAAAATATTGTAAGTAACTATTTTTTAAACATATAAACCAATGTCTATTTTTAAAAGTTTTTCATTGGCAAAATATTATACTGAGTGTAGATGATTAAAGTTCCTTTATATTTTGAGAATTTTTTAGTGTGTATATGTAAAAGATCAGAAACTGTTTTGTGTCATATTTCAAAAGCCAGAATATCATAGTATCCATACTCAATGTACTCCTAGTATACACTTCAAATTAAACATCGCAATCTTGTTGTTTTTCAGGTGCTCCACAAATATAGGACGAATTGGGCGGGAACAAGCAATTACTCTGGCGAAAACGTGCAGATCTGTAGGTTTTCTATATTTTATCTTCACTTATAGTAGAGAAGAGTAGAGAAGAGTAGAGAAGAGTAGAGAAGAGTAGAGAAGAGTAGAGAAGAGTAGAGAAGAGTAGAGTAGAGTAGAGTAGAGTAGAGTAGAGTGTAGACTATGGTCGAATAGAGTAGACTAGACTAGACTACTAGTGTATAGTTAACACGACTAGATTGGAGTTAAGTAAAGTAAAGAATAGCATATTAAACAAGAGAAGAGTCAAGGTAAGTATAGTAGAGTAGATTAGAGTAAACTACACTACTGTATAGTATACTAGACTAGACTAGACTGAAGAGAAGAGATGAGTATATTATAGTAGAGTGGTGTATATTTTAGTAGAGTGGAATGAAGAAGAGTAGAGTAGCGTAGAGAAGAGTAGGGAAGGGTAGGGTAAAGTAGTGTAGGGTAGGAAAGGGAAGAGTAGAGTAGTAAAGCGTCGTGATGGTAGGCTAGGGTAGGATATGGTAGGGTAGTGAAGCGTAGGATATGGTTAAGAAGAGTAAAGTAGAGTAAAGAAGAGGAAAAGACTCATTTATAACAAATAAACGGTGGAAATACAACAAACATATGTTTTTAACAGCTAAGGTTATAACGGACAGTTACCCTGTCAACTTAATCTATTATTCCAATATGCTGTGATTATCGATTTAATGTAGTTTGTCTTCTCAAAAACGATATTGTTTGCCCCTTCCATTATTAATCTATTGTATATAATTTCTGCCTGGTGTAACTATCATGTACATGAAATATATATTTATGATTTTTCAGAAACGTATCCTAGTGCATGAACTTGGTCATGTTATCGGACTTATACACGAACACCAGCGCCATGACAGGGACGCCTTTGTCAAGGTTTTAATAAAAAATGTTCGGAATACGTCTCAAGAAAGGTTGGACTTTGTTGCTTTATATGTAAAACTTTATTGAAATGCTGAATGGTTGATTGATTGGTTGATTGATTGGTCGATCGTTAGATTGATTGGTAGAATGGCAGATTGGTGAATTTGTGAATGTATTTATTAATTAATTGATTGATCAATTAATTAATTGATAGACAGGTAGATGGGCGAATGTGTTAATTGATTAACAAATTGATTGGTTGACCTATTGGTTTATTGCTACGTTTATTTATTAAGTGATTGATTGATTGATTTGATTGGTCGATTGATTGATCGATCAATTGATTGATGTACTAATTGATAGACTGGTTTACTTGATTGATTGATCGATTGATCGATTGATTGATTGATTGATTGATATTTAAGATGCATTTAATAAAGGAAAATGTCTTCCCTCTTCAGGTATCAATTTGCCAAGCTTCTAGCTGGGTCTATTACCGAGAAGGCTGTCAATTATGACTACACATCTGTGATGCATTATGGGAGAAATGTAAGTATATTGTTTTATTTATCATTGGTGGTTGGTTATGCTTGTCTTGTGTTAGTCGTACAATGACCAACTCTAAGCTGCTATAACTTCTACAGCCTGTTACAAAATTGTGAGCTAGCGTAAGTTTTAAGGGCCTTTCGAAACTCATTGAGGTCATAAAAAGGCAGGTCCGACATTAACGTCCCGACCAAGGAATGTACAATAGTTCGGTGGAGAGGGCCAACAAACACGAGACAGCTGCCGGATTTAAACCAAGGTCATCTCGCATATAAGGCAAGTGCGTTACGAACGAGACCTCGTCGAGGTCACCACGCCTCCCGTTAATGTATGTTCGATTTTAGGGACCGTTATTTCATCTATGACATGAATTTAGTATTATTAAGCACCTTCGGATAGTGGGTACCATTAGTCGGTTTGGAATCCCCGGTGCCTCAAGGACTCTAACGAAGTCTTTTCCCGTGAATACGCACAGAACAGAAGCATAAGGAAGGAGCTTCCTTTTTTAAGCCCGTGATGTCGCACTTTATTAATGCTTCGTCGGGCCCTTTTGGATTGTGGACCAGGTGCAGATAATGAAATAGTAACCTATTGAGAGACAGCAGTTTGTCTTTTTAGAAGGTTCAAATGCCGTTTTCTCAGAATCTCGATTTTTCATATTAGGTCTGCAGAACGCTATAACTACTCCATTTTTCATCGAGGTGACTTCATTTTCGTTCTTGATGTTCATGAAAGTGTGAAGATGTGAAAATTTTAAAATGTCAATTTGGAACTTTTTAATGGGGAATGTCACATTAGTGTTAAATTGTTTTCCAAACATTTGAAGTTCGAATAATCATTTCTTGTGACCCACAAATACACGAATTTATATGATATTTAAAGACAAAACAATGATTCTTGTTCAATTTGCATAATTTTTGTATAACGCTCTGAATTTAGAGACGTGTCGATTTCTTGAACTACTATTTTATACACTAGAAAACTTAATATTCCTTTGTGAATTTCAGTATTTTTCCCGTGCACCGGAACTGACGACATTGCAGACGAATGACGCTCGATACCAAGACGTGATTGGTCGAGCTGAGAAACCATCATTCAGTGATGTAGAAACTGTAAACAGGCTTTACCGCTGCTCTGGTGGGTAATTAGGAGTGTCGTTGAATAACTTCGCTAAATGCATATAATAATTAGTTCAGGCACATACCCAGGGGGCATGGGGGAATGCTCCCCTCCCATTTGGATAAAAAAAAATGCTCTAAATTCGCACAATTTTTTACTCATTTTCAAATTTAAGGACGCAAGCTGCAAATGATTTCACACAAACCAAATTTGTCCCCATCTTTTTTCAAAATTCAAGCTACGTGCCTGTATCAGTTCACTGTATTTCGTGTTCTTTACATACATTTGAGTAACTGTTATGCACGTTCTGTACGTTGAATGAGTTTATTGAACGTGCTTTATTTTAAATTACATACTTCTGCATCATTTACATTGATTTAGTTTACGGTTTACTCATCTTTACTTGAAAATATTCAATTTATTCAATGTTTAATATGAGTGTTCTCGATATGTCCTTTTCTAACAGATTAAATCAAAATGTATTCTGTTTCTACCTCCTCCCCCAGCTGGTTGTCCTCAGTCCCTTCACTGCAGCAGCAATTGTTATATGGACAAAGTGTGTGTCTGTCGATGTCCAGCCGGCACGGAGAAGGCTATTTTCAATGGTATGTAAACATTTTTTTTTACAATTACAACAAGTTTTTTAACATCACATCCAAATATTGGGCAACTGCATTTTTGAACAGTTATTCCAGTTATCTGCTTGTTGTTTTGAACAAGTATTCAAATTACTTTAACAGTCGTTCCATGGTGTTTAACAATGATTCCATAAATTTGAACAATCACATCCTGTTTAATTTATGTAAGATCCTTATATTGGGTAATTTGGACAGTGTTAATTCCCGACACCGATTTTAATATGCTAGTGGAGGGTATGTGACGAGTCGGTTTGTGTGTCATCGTTCCATGCTAAAAAAAAATAACAACGACACTCCGTATCTTCTGGCCCAAGAAGATATCAAACCAGAAACGTCTGTTTCAATTCAAGTAAGCACGAGAGTAAAAAAAAGATGTATACGGTTGTAAAGTGTCATGTTACAAAGTGGGACTGACTCCATAATGAAACAGCTCTACTCTGGACACATGAAAGAAAATGCAAGACAGCTAAGATAATAACTTTTGGGGCAGAAATGAAGAAATTCTAACAATCATGGAGGAGTCTGTTTAGGTTTGCTCAAGATAGGTAGAATTTGAAGACCTTTGTTCCTGCCCTACCCACCAATAGACGCGTAAAGGCCAAATAGCTATTTATTTGGTAACGAGTACTTTACTGTCTCATTCTCACCTTTTGATCTTTAAACATTGTGATCAATTCACTAATATGCATCATTTTTTTCATTTTCTCTGACTAAAGTGCAACGTCATTTTCACCTCGTATAGTTGGATGTAGTCATCAAGAGTAATTAATGTATAGTCAATATATGTTTTAAAGATATAAATAGTTTGAATGCTGATACCTTCAATTTTCACGATTTCTTTCATTTTTGTTTCAATAGGTCCTGGTCCGTATCGCAACAATCTTCCTGATGGTACCTGTGACTTCTTTGCCAGTCAAGGTGATTGTATTGGTAACATCAAAGATACTGTCAGACCTTTGTGTGCCAAGTCTTGTGGGCTGTACCAGTTCAAACCAAGCCGACCTACAGCTGATACTTTAACAACATCTGGAGCGGTAGATCCGTTAAATCAGATAAGCGGAAAAACTCTCCAATCCTCTTGGAGAACTGCTCCTCCCAAAGACGTTGTTGTTTTGAATAGAGGAAGTAATACCATCATCAATGAAGTTGTTGTCGACCCACTCACGCCTCCGGTGCAAAGTCAAAGACAGTCTCCCACCGAGGGAATAAGCCAGTATCAGCCAGAACCAACATATGTAACTATAAGAGAACCAGTTGGTCGTATAAGTGGTCCGTCAGAGACTGTACAAGAAACAATGTCCTTATCCCCCGTGACCAACTCCAGAGCTGCTTTGCTGCAACGGCAAACTGCACTTAGCTCTTCGGATCCAATGTTGTACAACCGACGAAATCTGGTAATGAGTCGCTCTGGCAATGGACGCACAGCTAAACTTCTGTTACCTTCACAAACAAACAGTCGAAGTCGCCAGCGTGCTATGTTCACGCCAAGGTCACGACTGAACTACCGTCAACGAGATAACACAAATCAACGGTCTAATCCAAACCTAGGTTCTTATGACAACCCTATACGACGTTCTTATTCAAACCTAGGTCCATACGACAACACAGTGCAACGGTCTAATTCGAATCAAGGTTCATACGACAACACTTTACAACGGCCTAATTCAAACCAAGGTTTTTACGACAACACTTTACAACGGTCTAATTCAAACCAAGGTTTATACGACAACACTTTACAACGATCTAATTCAAACCTAGGCCCATACGACAATACTTTACAAAGGTCTAATTCAAACCTAGGTTTATACGACAACACTTTACGACGGTCTAGGTCTAATTCAAACCTAGGTTCATACGACAATACTTTACAACGGTCTGATTCAAACCTAGGTGTGTACGACAACACTTTACGACGGTCTAATTCAAACCTTGGTCCATACGATAACACTTTACAACGGTCTAATTCAAACCAAGGTTCATATGGAACTTTTCCATCGTGGATGGTCAGACCAGGGAACAGAAAAACTGTATCCAGACCATCCTCTCCAAAAATGTTTCAATCGGGAAATCAGCAATCTATAATTAGACAAACTTCAACAATTCGTCGGTCAGGGAATCAGCAATCTGAATCTAGACAATCTGAATCTAGCCAATCTTCAACAAATATTCAGTCAGGGAATCAGCAACCTTTATCTAGACAACCTTCTCCTGCAATTCGCCGATCATCTTCTAGTATTCCATCTCGCCGACCATCCTGGCAACAAACAAAGAACATGTATGATATGTCCAATTCAAGAACCGCGCCGCGATCATCTTTGAAAAATGTACGGATGGACTTTGGGCCCAGTGATACTGGTTATCAGGCTAATAGTGGAACTAATTTGGGACTTCCAAACGTCAACATGCAAAGATCTCCTAGAATTCTTTCCCGCTTAGGTAAGCGGGCGAGACAGGAGTCTTCTAACTATTTGCCAACAGATATTTGGCAGAAAGGGGTATACCCTGCGATGAGAGCCCCCAAAAATGCTGCTTTAACTATGGAAGTTGAGAAAGTTCGAGGCCCGTTACCTTTAGCAGATTTTGCTGGTCCAGAGTTTGGACAAACTGAAAGAGGTTCGACCAAGGTAGCAGCAGCTAAGTCTAACGTCAGTGCTTCAGGCATGAGTGCTAACTATGTACAGAATCTCCAGGGAATAGGTTCCAATCTCATTCCACCAAACTACGTGTCTGAACTGAGCCGTCCCATGGGCGGTGCTGAAGATCAGTCTCAGCTAAATGCATGGGATCAGCAGGTCCAAAACCTCCCTAATGGTGATTTACAAGGTGGGTCGCCTCAAACTAATTCCCTTCCAACCAACTTTGGTGCGTCTGTATTTCAGAATAGTTTTGACACTAATCATTCACCTGGTAACAACAATCCGCTCAGTTCCAACACCCAAGACCTACAATCTGGGGTGTGGAACTTGCTATCAAACGCAGCCAAAAATCCAGCTGTGGGTTTATCACCACCAGTTGTCCCGCAAGATAACCTTGCCACAGACACGCGAGCTGTTGCTAATGCAAATACCTTCTCAAATCGGCCGTTTGACCCCATAGACCAATCTCTTTCTGGTATGGCTGGGAATCCGTCGTACGTTCCTCAAAACGGCCAGAATTTTGGTTTAAAACCACAAGACAACACGCTGACAGCTGCTGGCATGAATGGATTCAGCCTGAACACAGACCCTAATGCACGATACCCGTCACACCAATCTTCTCCACTTTTCACACACATTAATACGCAGCGTTCATATAATGATCCTCAGACCGGAGCTGCGGGTGTCATTCGAGTTAAACATACACAACAAAACAGGTCACTGTCGTCAACAGTAGACTTGAACATCAACACAGGAGACCAGCAAGTGGCACAGACAGAGGTCAAATCTCAACTTGGTCTTACAGGCCAGTTTCTAGAAAATGCTGGAAACAATCTTGGACCTTCATATACACTAAACACTGACTCGCTGTTCGGGGTACGCAATAGTAGAGGTATGTTCTCAAGTCCTGAACAGTTTTGGAATGGTAACCAAGCAGGTCAAAGATGACCATTCCATAACTAGACAAAACTTTTTAGCAGACGGCACTAAACAAGAGAACTTGTGTTTAATACAGAGGATGCGTGTATGTATGAGTGTGCTTTTATGTGTGTAAAGTACGTTTCAAAAGGGTTGTTCTTTTTTATTTTGTATCACTATTTTATTTCTCATTTGATTTTTAAAACTAAACATAGAGAATGTGGGTGTTTTTGTAATGAAATTACTACTTATTTAACCAGAAACTGTTCAAAATGTTCAGACCATCTCTTGAGGATAGCATCGTAAACTGTTAAGATAGTATCCGACAGGTCACGACTGGTGCAAAACTGTCCGGGGGGGGGGGGGTTAATTTTCCACACAACATAGTGAAACAGTTTTGCAT
>JAUUEB010015116.1:0-17050 GCA_032362205.1 Clione limacina
GTAGCAATTAATTTAAAAAAACTAAGTAAACCACACCCTATTTCTAACCCTTACACTTGACTCCAATCCGACTTGTAAAATAATACCCGATAGGATGATACCTTAACTAAAACACTATCATTTCTCCAGGAATTTGTTGCAACAATAAAAGCTGCAATCAGGTGAAAGAGAATTGAAAAATTGTTTAGTGAAAAGAAATTCAATAAAATGATCCCCAGCAGCTGCCTCAGTGTCTAAAAGGACCCTTTCTTCACAACATTTGTACATTTCATACAACACCTAGCATTAGAAAACCTAAATCTTTGACATTAATTTCATTCCATTCACATTCCTAGTATTCCTTTATTTACATGAGTGTATATGTGACTTATCCAGGTGATTGATTTATCTAAATATTTTGTTAGGAAAACTCAGAAAATAATGTACTTAATTTTCCTTCCTTCAAAATAATTACAAGCCATTAGTTTCTATAGTGTAAAGAAGGTGATACTATACATATATACATGTTGTAGTTCTTGAAAACAAATATTGATGATAAAAAAAAAGAAATTTAGCAACTTGGAACATTAAAATGAATAATAATTATGTTGTAATAAATGTGTAACTTTTGTGGTTTGACATCTCAATTAACTCATGGTGGGTTATATTGGCGACTACTTCTTAATAATACTTACATGCAGTCACATATAGAATTTAAAGTGTATCAAAAATTGTACATCTAACCTAGCAACAATATACTGACACTTGGCCAACCAGTCTTAGCAGGAATGTATTGATGCCAAGCGCAATACAACATCTCTGCTGAATTATAAATTAAAAAACCTTATGTCTGAACTAGCTGGGATTTGAACCCTAAACTGACTGCTTCTCAAGTGGACCGTTCATTCATAATTCACTGAAGTGGCTTATGTAATGAGAGAAGCATCACAATCTAATTACAGGGGAATTCACTTATAACAAAATGCTTGGGGAACAAAGAAATAGTCGTTATAACCGAGTTTGTTTTATAAAAACTCTGAAATAAGGGGAACTTGTTGAAATTGGCCAGTTCTCCCCCTTACCTCAATTTACATCCTCTGATCTCTGAATGCATTACCCTAGCTTGACAAAACCAGGCTAATAAATCCTTGTCTACATCTTTGCATCGCAAGACTTGGAAACAACATACACAAATTATCAACAAACAAACAAATGAATTAATGAATATTCAAATAAGTTAATTTGATCTGAGATTTGATGAGGTTTGAGCAGAGAAAAATACAATAAAAATCTATCAACATTTCATTTGAAGAAATTCAAACATGAAACATGGAAAAGCTTAACATTCTTTTTACAGTTGAATAAAAAACATGAAATAAGTTAACATATTTTATGAACAAAATGGTCATCATTTATATTCTCATACTTCAACCATATGCAATATTGATAACTTCTTTTATATAATGATTTATACAATGTTATGAGCATGATAGAAGGCAAATATAGGCGTCATATTACTATAAATAGGATTGAGAATTGGTTCTTCATAAGAGTAAAAAAAATGATCTCTAAAATATATAATTAAATATAACTAAATATTCATCTTTCTTCATCCTCTCTCTGACAATTCATCTTTACGGAATAACAATATTTAATTGTCTTTATTTATATAGTTGACTTTGAAAAGATAGATGAGTAATAAACAAACAAACAGAATTATTATAAGAAACTATTTGAGCCTTTTGAAGAAAGTTTTGTTTTCTATTGAGTTGGCCTAATGTCACTGTAAAAAGAAGTCTTCCCCTCAATATAAACCAGTAGAATTACAGTCAGCTTAGAAATAACACCCTGGTCAGACCAGTGGCAGGGCTTTAAGAGGATCATTCAATTAGTTGTCAATCTTGGAAAATATAAACTTGTTTTAAAGTTTATTATAAACTGAAAATTTATGTCAGGGTTCACCAATGAAAATATTTTTGCTTTTGTCTATATTTAATATTTAATCATGCCCACGTTTTGACGTGTATATTATCTGAGACTTTCGTTTTATAATTTACAAGAAGAACTAATTCTAGTATATTGAAATTAAAAACTACATTCTAATTTTTTTATTTTTAAAAGGAAAAACATTGGAACTCGAATATAATAGGGTTCTAATGGAAAATAAATAATGTAATAAATGACATAAATTCAACAAACTGAAAAACTAATTCTAATTAACACAAAAATAATTCCTAAAGTTTAAAGGTTTGAAATATCTGTCTCAAATTCTTCTGACAAATACATATGAAACATAATTATTTAAAAATTTGCTCTTCAGTCCATGATGTCCTTGTCTTATATTTCCCGGAATGTTCTAGTTTGTTGCTTTCCAACTCATTTGACTATGGCCCACGTCTGTTTCCACAACCAATAAGCATTGAATGTCAATCTGAAGAGATGCAGCATCAAGAAAATAACAGCAACTTTCCAGCTCCAATGGTCTCAATGTAAGGCGCCCATGTAAAACCAATATGAGGAAAGAGAAACAAATCAATTTGGGTTAAAGCGACGTTAAAAAGTATTCTATGGATTAAAGCTAGATAATAAGAGGGGAGATCATTCAATATGAATCACAAAAAGTTGATAGGGTAAACAAAATATTCAATATCAATAAAAAAAATTCAGAGACAGAACTAATTTACATATACACTTAACACACACCTTTTACACACAAACAGACATTCTTAGTAGGAAATGCCTTCCAAAAATTGCAAGAATAAAATTATTCAACAGATTATTCACAGCATATAAATCATTCTGGAAATAAAATTAAAAAGAAAAATTGGTCATACTGTAGCAAAAAACATTAAGTAGGGCAAAAATATAAACATGACCCCATTAAAAGAACAAACCCACAAAAATAAAGTCTGTATAAATATATTCACAAACACTTCATCATAATTATATAAAAGACATGGAAGAGAACAGTCTTCCCCAAAAAGGTTAGGTAAAAAAGAGGCATCAATCTTCAGTCAAGTTAATTATAATTGTAACAGTAACAGACATAGTGAGGACTGATAGACACAGGTCAGAGAGAGAGGCAGATCATATCACAGATATAGACATTTACGTCACAGTTTAATCACAATGAGGCCTTACTTCCTTGAAAAAAGAGGAAGTTTTACATTTTTTTTAAGGTTTCAATCTTTTTTGAATAACTATAATCATATTTGATATCAACTAAAGACTATAAAGTTAAGACTAAATCAGTGGACGGTGGCAGCATTACATGCAATATTTGGCCGGATTCGAACCCGGGCCCTTTTGCAGAGATATTGCTGCAAGACCACCACTGTTTTTAATGTCACCATTATATATAAAATCACATTTCTAATGCTGAGAATTGGCACTATATTACCTGTATTATTTTTACGCTTTTAAATGTTAATGTCCAAACAAAGGACATATAAAAATATTTGTAAATAGTATTGGAAATTCTGAGCAAAAACCAAATGTCCAGAGCTCAACAATAGAAATTAGAAATTAGTATAACTGAATCCTAGCAGACGAATGAGTTTCTTAACATCTACATTTTAAAATAAATTGTGAGGTGATGAAGGTTATATCAGTGAGATGCTACTAAAACATTTTACTTTCTGCCAGAAAATGATGTAAAGTTTAGAACAACTCATACATCTTTCCAAGACATAGCAGACTGACATTGGGCCAAGCAGTCTTAACACTAATCTCTTTATGTCAGGCGCGACTGTTATAATTACCAATTTTAAAAAAGTCTTAGGTATGACCCGGCAAGGATTAAAACACCTGACCTTCTGCTTGTGAGGTTGACGCTGTAACCATCAAGCCACCGGTGCAGCATTCTTAATTTATAGCATATGACAATAATAAGTTAAAACATACACAGATTTAACTTATATGCTTACTATTTTTTTGGATACATGCAAAGAGTTGGTCTGCAGGTCAAGCCATTCCAACAAGCAAAACAAAATACAATCTTTGGCAATGAAGTTTTTCATTTGCCCAGGTCAGCATTGGACAAGAGCAACACATTCAAGTGCAGCAAGACAGAGCTTTGGTCAAGCTGGGATTGTTATTCTCATACATTGATGGTACAACCCAGTCTTGATTAGAATTCACAAATCTTGTCTTTTGGCAATCGTTCAGCAATCCTTCACGAAAATAATGGGACGTATCCTTCCCAGAGAATTCCATGTCTTATTGTATCTTGGTCTTACCTTGTAAGTCTGCTGGTTAAAGCTGTGCTGTAATTGTATTTGACTATACCTAATACTGGTGTTTCCCTAAGAATGTCAAGCTGTGATTCCTTCCAAAATTCAGTTCTAAATGGTCCAAGTTCAAATTTCTCAGCAAAAGAAGTATTCTTGTCAAACAATCCAAAGTTCTTTCAGTATCTGAGTTTTTCCGAATTTCCATTAAAATCTGTTTTGATCATCGCTGTTTGACTTTGTTGTTGTCAAATTACATTAAGCAGCACTGAAACTGAAAAGCTTTATTTTGATTGACATTTAGATTCTTACCTTAATTATTCTCAAATCTGTGAACAATACAAAGAAGGTAGTTAAGATCTACCGATACATAAAAACATAAAGAATAAGGCAATAACATGTTGCAGCAAATACCAAGTTTTCTACTATTTTTTTTCAACCAAGCATCAAATAGAGCTCTTACATTTGTATGAATTTAAAACATTTTTGCAGACTAAAAATTCTAATCAAAATTCTTTACCAACTAAAATGTTCACTTGTTGCAAGATTCATTTTCAAGTTTATCAGCTTTTCTCTGATAAATTTGTACTTTTCTTTTTCTAAACTTGATATTCTTAAAAAAATGTGTGTGTATATGTTTCATTATTTAATTATAAAAGTTTAGTTACTAAGTGAAAGCACTTTGTTTGAATATGAACAAAAAGCAAAGTAAATAATTTCTATATCTTTGAATTGTAATTCGTTTAAAAACTTGTTTCAACTATACTAGACTTAGAAGAGAGATTAGAAAAGACAAGGTAAAAAACTTGAGACAATTTTTGGCAGAACCATAAAAAAACAAAAAAACTTTTTCATTCCAATCTTTTCAATAATGATTAACACAGCTTTCAACTTTCAGTGCAGATATCTAGTAGATACATACTACAGCTAGAATGTCAGGGGAGTGGGGTGGGGGCGGTGAACATCTAACACCAGACCTGTCTATAATATGCCAAAAAGGCAATTTGCTGCCGTCATCAGAATACGCTCGTACTGCCCCACTGTCTGATGAACCACCCACCATTGTTCAATTTGAAGGTCAATATCTGCTGCCATCATCCAAACATACTGCTCCCACCTCGCTTACTGATGAAAAACTGTATTCAATTTGAAGGTGGGTGCCTGTGAAAAAATATACTCTGCATGCAAGAAGATTGTATGAAATCCAATGTTCAAGCCATTCTTGTCCTAAACAGCTCATTGGTTGATTTCTGTGACCTTGACCTTTTGTCTATACACATCTGTGATAAGTGAAAAAAGTGTTAATAATGTTAGGATTAATAAAAGGTCAAATTGTTTAATTCCATTCCAAGCATATGATGACCATGTCTTTAAAAGAACAATATAAGTCTCTACTTGGAGTAATACTAGTTGTAACAAGCTTTGAGCTTTAATAAGGAAAAGCATGAAGTACTTACATAAATGCTATTACTATAATTATTCATTCTAAGTATTTCAATCTTATTCATAGGCATTACCTATTAATTATGTTTTTCAATGATATTGCAAAGTCATATTAATGAAACAAAAACAATATTCAGTTATTCTCTAGGTAAAGGCTATTCATATAAAATGATCGTCATCTTATTCATGCTGGTTAAGGGAGGGTGCAGGTCAACACACAAAAATCTAAAATATGGCACCAATCTCCTTTTGTGTGATTTAGATATATTCAATTTGTTAAACAAAAACAAGTATTTTTGATGGATATAATAAGTAATTTTGACACACCGGACAATTAAATACAAGATTACCCAAATTAAAATCACCAAAATGTTGACATATTAACACCAATCATCTACAAAATTTAATAGATGCATAATTTCTCAACAGGAAACTTGGATGGGATATTTGTTTTTTTTAATAATATTTTTTGCAACTTTACTAGTCTTTGGCTATATTTTTAGGAGGTAGGGATAGAAAAAAAATTCTAAAAGAAAAAGAAAAAGTCTTATTGAAATTTCCTGTTGAATGCAAAGTTTCACTGAGATCCGTTATTAAGTGTAGAAGTTTAATTTTTTTATACTGCAGTCTGTTATGCGACGTCCTGTCGCACCTCAGGTCCAATCACTCAAACAATCACCACAAATATCTTAAATGTGATTACTTACCAGTTATTTTGCGTGAATGGTAAAATCAACTGATTACTTCAAAAGTTAAAACTTATACTTAAACAAAACAAACATCCTAACTTTGTTTACTTACCAGTTTTGTTGCGTTGATGAAGCCAATGGCAATGTTGAACTTTGAGTAAAACTATAGTGGTCTATAGCTTCTAACTCAAGTCTTCATCCATCTTCACGTAGCCAGACTTCTGCTATAGATGAATTCAGTAATGAAGCAACATCAGAAGATTTCATCAATGTCTTGTAGACAAGTTTTCTTGGATGAGCTCAGCATTCTGACACATTGCACAGCAGACCAAACAGAAATATTTAGACAATGTTAAAAAACAAGATTCTTATGAAGTTTGCATGTCCTTAAATCTACACTGTAACCACAATGTAGGGTCACAAGTTCCCCATTATCTTAGATAAGCTACATCTATGAACTAGGTCAATGTTTGATCAAACTCTTTCTCAATCTTTTCTGTGAACACAATCTGGTGGTTTCTATAAAGTTTCATCTTTCCTGAGGGTTACATCGAATTTTGAATTGGTAAAGTTGAGGGACATGGTAGTTCAGGCTTCTGGTAAAATGGTGCATTTCATCTTAAGAGTCACAACGCAAGATAATTTCTGATAAACAAATTCGTCTATTTTCATCTTGATCCACAACACTAATCTTAGCAGAGGAGGACATGAAAGCCAAAGCAGCATTTCTTCAAAAGCTTTAGTATAACAGTTGGCATGACTGTAAGCGTTTAAAAGTAAGAATAAACAATACCAGAAACAGACTATGACTACAGACACTTGCCAGAAACAGACTATGACTACAGACACTTGCAAACAAGGAGTTGCATCATAGTTTAGCTGACATCATAATATGAAGTTTCTGATATTAAAAAGATCAACAAGTGACATCAACCAACTATAAACTTTCTCTCAACTGGCGGAAGAATACAGGATATCATTGATGACCAAAGCAAAACAATCTTCAATAAAGGCAGTGACCAAAGTTCTATTATAATGTGACGAAACTGCAACTTGAAACAATGAGAAAATGTCAATATGAAGCAAACAGAAAACAAACTTTATCAACATGTGTTCATCATTGAGTAGCTGTATCACAAAGTTGCTTCTCAAACTAGTACACATCAGTCAATAATATAGTGTTTATATGAAGCTAATGTTCACAGAACAATACAAAGAAATATATGTTATCTTTTACGAGATAACAGGTCTGCGAAAATGAACAGGAATGCTTATGGGGTGGAATACTGCCGGGCTTTCATTGTCATTTGGCATATCTAACAAGCCACTAATGTTTGTGTTCTGCACTGAGATGGGCATGTAATGAGTGCCTGATGGGTGAAGAATGAATCCTGGGAGAACAAATGATGGTGTGGTTGATCTGCCGTCTCCAGTCAGTGATATACTAGGACTCTGTAGCATTGTTTTGCTTAAACTTTGCCGATTACTGTCCTCACTAGAAACGGAGCCTGAATTATATTCATTGATATGGTTGGTATTGCGGGCATTACTTCCTGCTTCCATTTCATCATCGTAATGATTCTCAGAAATATGACGAGGCTTGTGTTTTGTTCCTGAAACAATAAAGAGACAAGTTAGACAAAACTGACATGAATTGACGAGTTGAAAAAAAGTTGTTTTAAGATACAATTACAGTTCTGAAAATTATTATTAAAAAATAACTATAGAGAATGGGGCTTTACCTTATGCTGGTTAAGCTCTAGTTTTGGTTTAATTGTCGTTTACTGTGCTTACTTATGAAGATGAAAGAAGAAATCAATTTGATAACTGAATGTTAAGTATATTATGAAAGTACACATACAATCAACCAGTTTCTATTAAACACAAGATGAGTGTACACATCCAACAGTATCTCATGTTCACATATCTCCTTGTGTTAACTAATGAAACTTAATATAAAAGACTAAATGTTGTGAATTTGGTGAATTCAAATCTCTTCTTACCTTTCCTCTTGAGTTGCCTCTGGTCATCTTCCAGGTCCCTACTACTGGTGCTGGAGCTAGTGTCACTGGGTTGTGCACTGTGATGATGACGGTGGTGATGGTGCTGCCCATGGTGGCCTTCCTGAGAGAATCTCTTTGTGATGTTGTGTTTGAACTTGTAAACATTGTCTCTGTATATTGAAAAACAAAAACACTTGATACAGAACATGTATTTCTGGTACAACTATATAGTGTATCATATAAGTAAAATCATCAGTTCCCAAGCATTTGTTTGATTTAACATTACATCTAGACTTTTGGGGTCTGTAAAAAGAACATACTTTAATACTTTAATATAACCATTGTTGATATCACATTAAATATGCTGCTGGTAGAACCACCTAGGCACCTAAAGGAATAAATAAATTATGGGGGGAGGGTAGCATGCCTATACATTGAAATAATACTGGCTTAAAGAGTTGTTTAACAATTACAAATTTCCTAATGAATAAATCAAATGTTAATGACTTACCTTGAACATGATGAGTTACTGTGTGATGTCTTTTCTGTATTTGACATGTCAGAGACATAACCACTACTTCCCACACAACTGAGCTGACCAAGGTCTCCCCTAAAGCCATCCATAGCTGATAACTGACGGGAGTAAGAAAACTCAGGAACAAGACCTGAAATAAAACAAAAAAAAACAATGAAAAATTAATAAAACACATTTTTAGTTAGTAATATACGACAAAGTCTAGACATTAAAACAGGGCACACATAAAATATACTAATATACTGTAAATATGCTTTTTTTACGAGGTTGATTTTTTGCAAATCAGCCAATAAAATTTTTTAAGCTGGTCAATTTTGCTCAAAAGACATATGTGTTTTGACTTGCAAGAAATAAAATGATATGCTGTATACTTTAAATCTAATGGTAGACGATGACATGATCCACAATTAAGGGGGACACCATGTCAAATTAAGACAGTTATTCAATTTGGGAATCTGGCGTGTGATATTAGTTGAAAATAGTTATATTTGAATAGAACAATAAAATATCAGCTTGGCCAACAAAGTGAGAGTGTGCAAAGAGTTAGCACCAACACATCGTAAGTTTTATTTTTCAATTGAAATATGATTTTTCTGTTTTAAGCTTTTAGTTTAATTATAGAATCGCATTACTTCAAAGCTCTAAGTGTGTTGAATCTTAGCATTTCAGTTTAGTATAGAGGTTGAACAATTAATTTTGAAATGGATTTTTTTGCTGCAAAAATGCAGTTGTATCAAAGAAACTTTAGACATGAAAACTAAGGGGCAATTTGGGTAAAGTAATATCTTTCATATTTTAAAAAGTGTAGTTTTTATTTCATTGATTTCAATTTCAAGATAAACTAAAGTCCTAGTTAAGAAAAGATATTATTTAAAACAAATTCAATTTTCTAAACTTGACATATTACATGTGTTACAAAATACAATTTTGGATTTTCTTTGTTATTCTAGAAATAAAAATATCTAACAATAAAATTATGTGTTAAAGGAAGATGTAGAGTGCAGAGACCGATAAGTTACATGATAATCAGGATTAAGTCAAATTAGGACATTACAAAATGAAAAAGTATTTTTAGTAAATGATTGGAAAAGTCTTCTGATTGAGTTACTAAATATTGTCAAGTAGTCGTTATATAAAATCTTATCTATTGTTGAGTAATTCATCTTATTAAAATTAATTACTTTTTTATTATCTGCACATCTCTTCTATCCATGTTTTGGTCACTAGAAGTAGGCTATTTTATTCAGGAGCCTACCGATGGATACAAACAGTCCACATTGTAGATCTATTATTTCTGAAGTCTTGAAGTTTTCTAAGTTAACACATTGTCTGTATACTTTGCACTGTGTTGTTCTTCAATTGCTCAAAGCAAGACAGGCCACTTTAACTAATTCACAATATAAAATTGTCAACCGCCTGATAAGAACGCACAACTCTTTTTATTACACAATTTTTCAAAAGACTTAAAAATTTTACCTTCAGTGCTAATCATAATGAATTACACTGTTGAATAATTTTAAAAAACCTCTAAAAAAAAATTTCTAGAGTTATTTGTCAAAAAAGAAAAGTTATTTATTACCAAGCATGAATCATGAATAAGAAAACTGAAAAATTAAGAGCTTGCGTTCTTATAACTTGGCTGACATTGTTTCATGAGGTACCACAAGAGAGAACATTTTCATGGCAGAAAATTTAGCGCAATAAAAACAGAGTTGAAATAAATTAACCAGACAAATAGTTTCCAAGACAACGGTTTTCATTGGGAAATTTAATTTTTTAGATTAAATAATTTGAAAGAAATTGAGGGTGCTCTTTTCAATTGGAAAGAAATTGAAAAACTTTCTGCCAAGAATTATTATAACTATCATGAGATTAATTTTTTGTTTATTATGTAAGGTTTCATGAAAGCTATTTCTATAGATATTGTTTAACCCTCTGACAAGAAAAGTGAAGTAGCCTAAACTTGTATTCTATATTCATGGTCAAAGGGCTCAAATATTTCAAAGAGAAAGATTTAGTAGAAAAATAAATATAGCAATGACAGCTTTCACTTTATCGAAACAATACAAATTTTCAACTTTTTCTCTTGTGGTACCTAGTTTAGATGAAAATACAAATGGACAAACCAGAAGAGCAGGTCTCAGATGTATTTCCGCTACCCTGTCCGCTGAGCGGCTGGTCACTTAGCATCGAGTGCAGTCGTTTATCTCTGTGCTTGCCTTCACTTCCTGATGAACCAGACTCATCCCCACCCAAAGGTGTCTCATAAAATGATGATCTTTGCAGGAAGTTTTGGTGACTGCTGTTGTCATTGTCCATCCGTGAACTGTCTTGTTTACCTGACTCATTAACCTGGAGGTGACTGCGGCATCCGACGTCTGCAAAATTAATTAATTTAACTTAATTATAAAAGTGTCTTAAAGACTTGCTGAAAAGAGATGTAGATACCGTATGTTATTGAAGACGTGCAGGTTTTTTAAAAATCCAATTAGCATACCCATACTCGCATCATACTTGAAAAAATGAAATCATGAGGATGCTTAAAACATCATTTAAAACTCAATTGCATTGTCATATTGTTTTGAAACAATCAAAAAGCTTGAGTGCACAGTTTTCTAAAGAAAACAAAAAAACAAATTTAAGTTTCACGAGAGTATGACACATATGAATGGGACATTTTTGTCACTCTATTGAAATTGGGTTGAGAAACTTTTCTTGTTTCCAAAGTATGGGGCGCACTATGTTTAGTTAGCACAATCTTCAATAACTTAAGGTACTCAAAATTCAACCTGAGGAGGAAATATTTGTTTAAGTTTATGGTTCTTCAATTGCTAAATCCTCAAGAAACTTGAGATTCCATTGAAATAAAATCGCATAATTTGTGTCTGAAAAAAGTGCCCAATCACAACATCTTAACAAGTTCATAAAAATATAGATAGTATAAAAAAAATGTCACATACTTCATTTTTTAGTGAACAGCTTTTAAATTATAGTTTTCAGGCAGTGGAAACAGAAAAATAAACAAAAATAAAACCACCATTTTTTCTACCAATACAAAATCAGCAAAATAAAATAAACTGAAAAAAGTATAAAAAATGTACATCAGATGTAACACTTTGTTTATTTTATCCGCCTATGATGTGGCAAATGCGTTATATGTTTATAATTGGGCACTTTTTTGGTAGACATATTGCAAACCCAGGGTTCGCAAGACTTTTCATTTAGTCAGACTATGTTCTATAATTACTTCCCTTGTGACTTCTTAAATATAGAATTATTTTATTTCAAAATTCTGTTGTATGCTTACTTATTGAACAGTTTAATTGATTTCAATATATGTGTACCTGGAAAGGAAACCAATGTCATTCAACATTTCACCAGTTTTGCCTATTTCAATTTGTAGAGTTATTTCCCTTGGGATGAAAGTTTTGAATGATATTGACATTAGAAGTGCTGTCTTTAATAACATGGTGTTTTCAGCAGTGATCTGACAGGGTTTCCTTTGCAGAGACACAAAACTTAACCTTTCTGCAATAATATACAACAATTCAATGTCCTCTGCAATATGTTGATGCAAAAAATACAACTTACGTTCAGTAACAAACTTTTTGCTGGCGTTTTCCAAGTGTTTTATTATCTTCTTGCAAAAAGGATCCATAAGACTGACACTTTCTACTTCAACCAGGAATCTCATAACTTCATCCTGGGAAAGAAAAATAAACAATTGGTAAACATATTGCAATGGCAAAAACAAGGGACAGTGAAAAGGGCACAAGGTCTAATTTAGTTTCAGCAATTACGTAATGAAACACATAGAGAGCAGATTTCAAACAAACTCAAGTCAGCATTTTTTCTTAACCTTTGATCTCAGAAGGCTTCTTAAGGCCATAGCTCAAGCTTATTCATTAGATTGGGGATGAATTTCAGCCACAGAGAAACGTTGTCTGGGATATTTTACCAGCCATCTTGAAATCTAGCAATGTGGGGTGGTCCTCTTTCAATTTCAAAATGAGACCGAATGGCTGAGTGGTTAAAAGGCTGTAGAGCACTCCTTAACAGGTTTAATCAAATTTTATTTGTTTCATAATTTACTGAATGTCCACATTTAATAAGCGAGAAACTTTGTTTCAATGCAATCATCTATAAAAAGACTAAAAAAGCTAGGTCCCATTAAGATTTGTTCACAGCTTAAACCAAAACCTAAAACTGTCAGTTTTGTCAAAATGGTGAAAAGTGTTTTAATATATGTGTCATCTAGTCCACAATCAGAACATTAGACATGTAATGAAGATGTTTATAAACTAACCTGTGCCTCTTTAAAGCCCATGTAGAATTTATTTTCATCACTTTTCCGTTTGTGCTCTGTGGGAACAGGAGGTGCTGGAGTTGGCTTTTCTTCACTCAAATCTATAAAGAAAATCAACAATTTTGAAGATTAGAAAGATGAAATAAAATTCAAAGACAAAGAACCACTACAAGTAAATTAGTTCATCAAAATGTAATAAGATAAACCACTGTCTTTTTACTCTCTGAAAACATCACAATATCTTATGGCAGTTATTTTATCTAAAAATTCTATGTCTTATTTCAACAGGTTTTTAAACAAATTTTGTATCAGAATAATATTTTCATGTGTATTGCCTTTAATCTGATAAAATCAGCAAATTTTAATAATTGGGAGAAAATTTATGAATTTTTTAATTATTTGAAAACAACCCTGAATGGTTAATAATTAGGAGAAGGTGGTAGATGTAAAGGTCAAAGGTGAGTTGGTATGGGTCAATTCAGATAAATAAATAGAGTTACAGAGTGTGAAATTATATGAACACAGTTGTGCCTGAAAGATACATGATACATATACATAACACTACATACATACAGGAGCAAATAAAACAAATCTCACGTTTTTCTGCAGCAGCATCCACTCTGGCCTGTAATAAATTGATATGCTTGATGGACATCTCAATTATTTCTGTCTTCTCAATACGACCTTGACCCTGGAAAAAGGTAATGAAGATATTTAGAATATTATATCATCATGCTGCCGATTACATTTCTCTCTCTCTTTACTCTGATCTTCCTTACTATATTTTTCAAAACTTGTTGCTGTCACTTTCTTTTTCTATACTCCATTTCGTTTCTCTAGTATACATTTTCATGATTTCTCTCTATCTTTATTCCAATATTTCCCTCTCTCTCTCTCTCTCTCTTACTTTTTTAAATTGACAAACATAATATGCCAATAACAACCTTCACCCTGTGATGAGAGTGTGTTATCTGGCATAAGTTGTCATATTTATGTGATGATCAGTTCCGTTGGCCAGACAAATTATAGGATTAATGAATTCAAATTGATATTTTGCTTAATCTTTACAAATTGTCACATTTTGATAAAAGAACTTAATGAAGTGAAAATAATATATCTTGATTAAAACTCAGAAATTGTCACGTTTTATAAAAAAAAAAACTTAATGAAGTGACAAATTGGTTTGCACAAAGAGTAAGAACCAACCTGTTTATGATAAGTGCTGGGTATGAGACGACTGAGGTCAGCCAGACAGTTGTTCATCCTGTCACGTCGACGTTTTTCTATGATGCGATGAGACATCGGGTCCTGGGGAGGGATACAGTTTATAAATACTGGCGGGCAAAAGAAACAAAGCTGGACTTTATAGAAAATGGAGCAAATTTTGAAATTTAGAAAAACGCGCATGACACTGGCTAAAAACACGCTGTAAGGTAGTTTTTAAGCCGACGACATGCGCGTTTCTTTTGCCCGCCAGTATAGAAATAATACCTGAAATCAAAATAAATAAAATGGTGGTGTTAGTACAAAGTGAAAGAATATGCATGACGTAAAAAGTAAAAAAGGTTGCCTACAATAAGAACTCAGTTTGACTGACCAGCATTACCATTTTTAACAGACTCTTAACTCTGAATTTTGACTCCGGACACCATATCATTGCTTCAAAGACAGTTTAATTCATTTAATGAGACATCAATACAAGATTTATACTTACTCCCCCCTCCCCTCCCAATGCTGTTCTTATTTTAATCTAAAATAGTAGTCTGCCTCAACCAGGTTATTATTTTCTAACAAAGCGAAAATTGCTGCCTGAAAAGAAATGTTTACGAATCTAACCTTCACCCTCTCATTTATAGTAATTTGTTCAGAAGTTATCGTTTATTTATTTCATCCATTAACTAGATAAACATAAGTGATATTAGGCTAAGTAACCACTGTCAAAGACTTGAAGTTTTTGTTTTTCTATAATTAACCCAGATATTGGTTATTAACTCTTTAACACTGAACACGTGACCACGTTGTACTCACTCTAGGTAACTTCTGTCTCTTAAGACTCAACTCCAAGTCGTCAGCAGCAGTGGCAAAGTTAAGAAGTCTGTGGAGGATCAAGATATCGGAATTGATAGAGAGACTTTTTAACACAAATCATTTAATGGTTTGAAGTATTGATCAACAAATGTTGAATAATATCTGATAAGATTCTACATACATGTTACATGCTGCAATACACTGGACATTATAAAAGGCCATTGTAAGAGCCGCAGCGATGCCAAAATGTCACAATTTCCAAATAAAGTTGAATTGAATCGGATGTATGATGCAGGACCAGTACTAGTACATCATACTAGCTCACAATATCGATACAAGAGTTAACAACAAAACACAAAGCAGTGAAGCGCCTGAGCTGTCATTTATTTTTTCGCATTGTCAATCTTCCCGATTAAAAAAAAAGAAAACAGATGAACTATTTCAAACAGCGGCATAGAAATGATGATCTGTAATACCACCTCTCCCGATTTTTTTGATTTTCATGTAAAAACATAACCCTCTCATAATTAGCTGACTTTTTTCTGGCTCATCTTTGACTTTCAGATTTTTGATGTCAAAGTAAATGAAGCATGGCATCTATCAAGATTAAACGGGAAGTAGCAAATTCGAGAAAATAGTGAAGCATAAAATGAAAAAACTTAATAACTATCGTTAGCGAGCAAACTAATCTTTTAAAAGATAACCACATAGAGATATTAATCAGTTCATCTGACATTCTCCTTCATCAGGTCAAATTATCACCGGATGTCATATCATAACGAGATCATTATTTGATTATTATTACCATCATCACCCAATATCATGTCGATCATCAATCACTTGATAAGAACGCATAAGTCCAACAACATGATTAAATAATAATAGACCAATAATAGCATTTATGCAGCTTATTTCCCGGCCAATAGGCTTGCTAATTGCGCTACCTATCTATCTATTTATCTATCTCTTTCTGTCCCCTCCCCCTTTATCTCTCTCTCTCTTTATCTCTTATCTCCCTCCCTCTCCCTCTCTTTCTCTATTTCTATCTTTCTCTCTCTTAACTCCCTCCCTCCCCCCTTCCCTTTCTCACTATCTAGCTGTATGTCTATTTCTACCCACTCTATCTCCAAGTCTCCATATCACGATTTCTAGAACTCCTATGACGTATGACAATATCGATTAGTAAGATGTTTACGACCTCGACACGTGTCTGTCGCACGAGACTTATTTAACTGGGCCGATCAGATCGCAGTCTCTCTATCTCTCTTCTTTCTATATATTCTTTCATTGCCTTTCTATTTATGTATCCTCTCAAGCTATTCCGCATTAACTTTAAATTTACTATATATTCATCCATCTATCCAGGCACATTGGCAGGGTGACATGGGGGAATGCCCCTCCCTCGCCCCAGTTGAGATCCAAAATGCTCTATATCTTCACCATTTTGAACTAATTTCAAAATTGATTTGATAATTACCAATCCCCCTTTTCAAATTCCTGACCACGGGCCTGAATTCATCCAAAGTGGAGCAAATTATAACATAATCACAAGACAATTTCGTAGTTAAAATCATTAAAACGGTTGCTCTAATTCACCGTTATATATTTATTATACTATGCGGTTTATTATTTTATTTAGTGAGAGAGTTATTTAAAAAAGAAAGAGAGAAAGAATTAAAAAAAATAGATAGATAAATAAATAGTTGGATAGGGTGAGTGAGAAAGAGAGATAACGAAAGGGAGAACAGTTGAAAGATTAATAAAGAGAGGAGAGAGAGAGAGAGAGAGAGAGAGAGAGAGAGAGAGAGAGAGAGAGAGAGAGAGAGAGAGAGAGAGAG
>JAUUEB010015226.1:0-17044 GCA_032362205.1 Clione limacina
TTTTCTAGCAATTAATGACGGTAAACCCAGGTAAATTAACTGATTGACACAGCGGATGTTTATCATTGTCCAATGCTTCAAGATTTATCTTATCTGACTTGATCTGCATGCAGACAATTTGTCATTGGCATAACACAGAACAGTGCGCATTATGTAAGACCACCAGAATGTCAATCTGTGCTTTTAACAGAGTTAGATATCCAAAAATATTTGAGATAACTTCCTTTTTAGCATTACGACTTAGGGAATGGTTTTGATTACATAAGAACTATGATATTGCAATGAATCGATCTGTTTAATTCGATATGTTATTATGATTATATTCAAGTTCATAAGTAACTTTTTTCTTAAGGATTTCAATCTACACATATGTCTAAACCTAATTTTGTTTCATATTGCTTGGATTTAATATTTCGTTTCCATTTGCTGAGTATATATTTTAAGATTTATTTCCTTCCTGACTATTAGTGAAATTGTTAGTCAAGTGTGAAGATGTGTTCACTTTAATGTTGTTGATAATGGTCGCAATGGACCGAAAATGTTTCAAAGTGTGTATGTTTTTTTAATTTAATAATAATGGAATCCAGTAAATTAGTTCATGAAACTTCTTATTTTTATATAAATCACCAAGGTCAGTGCCTGATCAGCAAACACAGCAACAATATAAAATCTTCCCCTCATCGTTTCCTGGTAATGCACTTTGCCCTCGTTTCTATTTATTTTATTGATCAAATGCCAGTCCTATAATTGGTTGAGGAGTTTATTCATTCTTTAATGGGAATTTCTAGTTCCTCCTTTCAGACAAGGTCACTATACATTCTTTAAATATTGTCCTATCCGTCTATCTCAGAAACCAGTTTATGTCAAATAACTTTTGTATGCAAAGCTGACTAATGGCGATATTTGTCATGAATCTAGTTGTAGAAACATCAATCTTTCTCTTAGCTCAGGGAGTCGAAGGATTAAGGTGATAGAAATGACGTTTTGTATCTAACAAAGGGTAGGGAAACTGAATTATTTTGTGTTCAATCAGCCATCGGGACGTGGTGGCTTGGGGGTGGGGGTAAGGCTGTATAGGAAAAATTGACAATCCTGATATATGTCAAATATTACCAAATGATAATGATACCTACCATTTATATATAGATATATGTGTGTACAAACTGGTATATAGAATATACTTATTTCAGACCCTAGCTTCCAACCGGCTCCTGTTATATTGGTTAGGCTGTTTCCATCTTAAAAACATTCCAGGTTTGAAAACGTCAAACAACCTATTCTAATTTCTAATAAGTTGTAGGATAGAAAGTCAAGTGAGGTTTTTTCGCGAAATAAAATGAAACCCCGTCTCGTGCGTTTTCATTCATCTCATAACATTTACAGACCGGCTGGAATCAAAATGTCGTATTTGTGGGGATGTCGTAATTCATAACGAATAAGTCGGGTATTCATCACAGTTCTATTTCGATTTAAAAAGATAATCAATTGTGGATTGACAATGCTGTTGAAATCAATTAGGGGGATATACACAAATTCTTCAGATTAAAGAGCAATAACTCTCAGAATGAACACGGAATTATTGCACCACGTGTGTATGAATTCCTAACGAATAAAGTTGTCAATTTGCCTTGAATGAGGCGGTTTTAAACTGACAAATCGACATTTCCGTTGTAGCTTGCCACCATCCAGGAGACAGTGAACTGACAGTAAAACAAGTATTATACCAAAGTCCGTAATAACTTGAGAGAGAGAGAGAGATTGATTGATGCATATAACAAAAAAGATGTGTGACTGACAGAATTGTCTGCAAGAGATTCAATAAAAACAGAACAAGGGGATAATAAAGTAAGAAAAAAATATGGTCAGATATGATAAAAATCATTCAAAGGCATATTATCCACACGTTTTGCATCATAAACAGTATTTAGAAATATAAGAATTATCTAGTTAGCCGAATTATTTATTTCCGACAAAGCACAACTGATAAGCTGTATTTTTACCTCTTAATTTTGTCAAGCAGTATAGACGTTCAAGATAAATCCGATAGGAGAAAAAAATTCGAAACTCGCAATAACAATATTATCAATTGTTCATTGCAAATAGAGGGTGTACTTCTACGACCATGTCCAGGAAGACATTATTAAACACAGATGTAAGTGGTATTAAGCGGGAATGTTTTTAAGCTAGCCTTATCTTATGGGTATATCTGTACGTATTAGAAACAAAATACAATGATAAATCTTTTGATTGTAATTTCATGTAAATGTAAGATCACGTATTTAGTTGTTTACTATTTTATTAACAAATTTTACGTACACAAAGAAAATACAACAAGTATTACATGGATAAATCCTTGGTCAAAGAGTGATTTGTGTTTTTACTCACATCCAATCTCACTTGACCGACATGACCAAAGTTTGGTCGATTGCTCTTCTATTTTATGTGAACAGGACTCTATCTGAGCCATTGGTTTTCTTTGTCTCAACTTCAGATCATCGGTCTGAACCTGTTAGCCTGTGAATAATGCTTCTTTATTTAGCCACACGTGAAGCAAAGAACTCTTTCTTATAGAGATAATTCTTTTCAGAAATAATAGAAGAACATAAACCAGACTTGGAGATAGTGCCAATAAATATTGGAACTGATACGAGTTAAGTTAAGAGCAGCTTTTTGGGTTGTGTATTTTTTCACGGCTTTCCCCCCAACATAAATATCATTTGTTCCCGAGCTATAATAGTCTACGCGGACTGAGTGGAAATTACAATACACAAAGTCTATAGGTCTGACTGTTTTATTCGATCTCAAGAATCCCCGGTTAGCTAATGAATGTTTCGACTTCATATACATACATCTACACTTGCTAAAGGATCATTGGTTGTCATTGATAACAATGTCTTTATAGGCTAGCGTTCTTTATATTGAAGTCAATTATAGATTAAAACACGAATATGGTCAGTAAGACCACCGGTCTTTGGAACATGATTTTGTTGTATACAGGGTGGTTATAAACACAAGGTCGACTGTAGTTTGTTGTTTTTAATCAGCTCGGCAGTTACCAAAACTGATTTTAAACTTATTCTGCAAAAAAGACGTGTTGACCTTAAATAGTATAAGAATAAAATCATGATGAGGCAACAAAAGGAGCATAACAAGTTTTATTATGTTGTTGGTAAAAATGGCGTGAGTTCAGAATATATCAATCAACTAGCGGATTTACCCGGCGTTGCCCAGATTTACATAATCGCAAATCAACTGTTGCCCTTACATCGCTAATAACAGTAAAAAAAATGAATGTGGCTGAAAAAAGGAACACACTGACTTTGTTACCACCATGTCACTCTCACCCACTATGCGCAAATATGCCCCCTAACCCGCTTTAAAAATCATAGTTTTTGACCAACCTGTATATGAAACCTTTGAATGTTGTTTATATTTCAGCCGGAAAGAGAACTTTGCGAACTTTGCGTTCACTAAATGTGCAATTAAGGATTTCATGTTCATGTTTGTTCATGATTCATGGAAGGTGATTTACAGAGAAAACAAAGTAAAACTAAAACGCTTATAACTTTTCTTACATTTGACTGATTCTTACCAAAAGCTTAACTACAAATTTGCAAACATTTACCAATATATTGCGAAAGTTTCAAGTCAATTGGGTTAAAACTGTGGCTGAAATTCTATTCACAAAAATACACAAATTTTCTTAATGGTGCGAATTTACAGAGGATATATAGTAAAATCTAGAAAAACTATTTTGCTAATAACTTTTCTTACAGTCGACTGATTAACCACACGTCTGGTAATTGCTACAAACATTTTGTGAAAGTTTCAGATCGATTGAGTTAAAACTGTGGCTGTAATCCCATTGCATACAAATACATACACAAATAAATAAATGGATTTTGGATGTAGAAGATAGCGGGTTATTAAAAAAAACACTACGATTTAAAATATTAAATTAGAGTCTATTTAGCAAAATATATATTCAAGAGATTTTGAAAAAAAAACTTTTTGTCGGTGAAAATCAAGATCTATAACAAGATTATATTTGATATATATTTCAAATCATGTTCACCATGTTATAACAAATGATATATGTTGATCAGGTTATGATTTTACTCAAATTGTATATATCATGTAATATGTTTCTTTCATCAAACGATTGTGCCATAAATTAGGTAAAGAAACTCAGCCGGGTAAATATTAATTTCATTCTTCATTGCTAATTTCATGTCAGTTTTGTGATAGACAACTTACGTTATTTAAATCATTAGCAAACTGACAAACACAAAAGTATTGCGACTGTTATTTCTATTTCATGCTATAATCGAGCACGTACTGGGTTTATATAAAGAGCTCAATTAAAGAAAACACTACAGTGTCTACTGTTTGGATGTCTATGCACAAATGTATTGGGTTTGTTGAAATTGGAAGTTGAATGCACATAATAAAACATGCACCGCCATCCGGCGTTAATAATAATAGCAAGATAAAAGCATGCCCTTTCTTTAATGTTTATAAAACCGCCGTCATTTATCTTTTATAAGTTTCGATTTTACACTTGTGTGTGTTATGAACAATGTATGCAAACGTTATCTTATGGATTTACAAAAACACAGATATTCTATCAAAACACGAACGTTAAGTATGACAGTCTGTTTAATATAGTAAAACAATGTGTTGTAGAACATGTAGTTCGATAAGTTATTCCCTAGTGAACACGAACCTAATATTCATACCCCTAGTTATTTCTTCAAATCATGTTATAAAAGGTGGAATAAAGTCAATGACTGCATTTTTTGTAGTAGCAAACGAATAAGATAAACCAAGAATTTTCAAGTGCGGATCAATTTTTTTCCAACCTTCTTATCTAACAACGAAGAGAATGATTGATATTTAAAGTGAACATACACAACGATGCTCGTGTTCCCCGTCCCTCTCTAATGAGAGCAGATCATTTGGAAAGTAGAATGTCAACTGAGGTATGTCAAAAGGTGTTTCATATCAACTTGAAAATTTAATTTCAGAACCCTTGGCAAGTCAATCTCTTTATTTAAGAACCGATTGGCAGTTACAGTAAATAATCTTTCTGTAACGTCAATACGTACTGCATACAAATAACATATTAGTGGCGATGCTATTTGGAGGTTTGAAAACTTTTCAAGCCTGATAATCATTTATCTTAAGATCTTTTTTGTTTGTTTACAGGCCTGGTTCTAGACTCGTGAAGAATAAGCAAGGATGATGTTTGGATTGGAACTTCTAGCAGTAGTGAAGTTTTCATGATTACTCAGTATGATAAGTAATTTTCGTACCTACGTCTAGTAGGCAATTATAATATAAGTTTGTTAACCCTAGCATCCAACCGGTTCCTGGTATATTGGTATGGCTGCATGACTCTTAAAAACATTCCAGGTTTAAAAACGTCAAACAACGTATTTCAATTTCTAATAAGTTGTAGAATAAAAAGTAAATTGAGGTCAAGTGAGGTCAAGTGAGGTCAAGTGAGGTTTCCCTTTTCAAAATACTTCACAGTGACACTGTTTGCGTGTGAGATGTTCCAAGAGTTAGTGACGCCTTTTCCGGGTGTGAGAGGGTAACGTACTTGTCTCGTATGTGAGAGAGTCAGGTTTAGATTGTCGTCACTAACTCGTGTTTGCTAACATTCTCCACTGGACATTTATAATATTTGGTCGTTTATTTGGTGCCTGTCTTTTAAAGACCTGCATGTATTGTGAAAAAATGCTAACGACTTATATACACTCACAGACTCCCATTTTCAAACCTGTGTAACCCCCCTACCCACCTTCCGATCCAGAATGCTCTAGTTTTGCATAATTTTCACTTGTTTTAAACATTTCGGTCGCTTCGCGGCCATTTATCCCCATTTTAGATTAAAAAAGCTCTAAAGTTGCGCCTTTTATGACTAATCTTAAAAATTGATTATATCTAAAGTTGTCCCCCATTTCAAAATCCTGACTACGCGCCTGTTTTTGATGTATGTAACAAAATGATATGTGAACGGAAGAAGTTTTCGCAAGAGATTTAATGAAAAACAACCAAGGGGAGGATAACGTCAGAAACAGAATTCAAAATCATATTCTCCAACCTTTTCATCATCAGGATGACTTAAAAAAACACCTTGTCTCCCAAAGATCAATCACATGAATCCTTCGTTCACATTAACTTATAAAAAATGATAAACTGCAACAATGTTAATCCATGTGATATTAGCCCTGTATTTGACACTAATTTGGGTGAAGAAGGCAGGCTTGAAATAAGCTTATATGGTTATTTCAAAACGTAAAAAATCACGAAAAAAGCCATACAATTGTTTTGGTCAATAATCCAATAGACTTACTAAGCTAAATTATTTATTTTTAACATAGCACATTGATAAGCTATATTTTTTACCTATTAACTTTTAGTAGTCTTTAGATGGTCAAGATAAAGCCGATATATATATACTAGAAACTAGTCAGTTACTCTTCCAACTAGAAACAAGAGTAGTCAGATACAGTACGAACCCGACACTATGTAAATAAAACATCCCCTTCATATGTCAGCATTGCTTACTTAAATATAATGTTATCAAAATGTGCATAGAAAAACATTGAGAAAATTAAATTCTTACTTGAATTGCAATCAATAATACCCTTTAAACGATTCAGGCAAAGAGTGTGCAAGATTGAACGCTGCACAAAGTTTCTTAATCAACATAAGTGGAGGGTGCGTAACCAGACGTGTTCATTAAAAGGTTACATCAGTGTTGAACTCAGAATTATAATTCATGGTGATGGGGACATCAAGAATTTGTCACTCATTCTTCGGTAAAACTAAATTTCCCAACCAAGTCAGCTGTTAAAGGATATTACTGAAATTAAATAGGGTTTTCAATCGTGTTGATTAACAACATCGTACGACCCCAAGACAAGCCGTCTGTGGAACAGGATTTTGTTTTATATAGGTTAAAATAAAAACAAGTAACTGTGGTTAGTTTTATTCAATCAGTTTGGCAGTGATAGAAACCTTATTCCTTGTAAACTTATTCTGCAAATTAGTCGTGTTGACCTTAATTAGTATAAGATGAGGCAATAAAAAGATCATAACATGTTTTGTTCGAATACCGTGTTTTCAAAATATAACGGGTTATTTCAAAAAATCTATAATAGATAATATCAAGTGTTACACATTTTTTCTTGTTTTAGTTGCACTCAATTTATTTCAGTGGGCATGTTTGAATTTGCTTCGAAGGTCAAGGTCATAATACAGTTTTTTGAAGTCACAAACATACATAACCATTGTAATAATATTCTGACATCCTTTACTGGACTTAATTCCTACTTCAGGATGTTAATCTTTTATACACCCTGTGACCTTCATGTGTTGCTAAAGATGCTTGACACTTAACATCACTCAAAGACACACTTTTAAGATATGATAAACAAATTGCAATTACCATTAATTTCATGGAAAACAAATGCGTCAATATTTTCAAACTTTACTTGTCAAAAATATATCTCGTGAAACGGAAAGAAATATAATTATTTGATTAGTGGGATAAAGGTAAATGTAATTTTCAAGGTAAGTTTTGATGTTCCTTCCGTTACAATTTGAATTTACATGTACACTTTTTCATTTAAGGCAATCCAACAGGTTAAAACAAAGAAATCAAATCTACAAATAAATATAGTTTAATGCTGGAAGTTACATTGGCGATATATTTTATCACATTTCTACCCATTTGAAGTTATGCGCTTAATATGACGAAATTTCTGTATAAAGAGTGACTTCAACCTGCTTCATTATGTGTATTAACAGTAAAATATGTTAATTTTAATATAATTATTTATTCAAAGATTTACCCATTTTGCAAAAAGATTTAGGAAATCTAGAAAGCGTGTCCATTATTCATATTAATTTCAAAACCATCGACATTTCACATTCAAGTTTCATGTTTCAAGTTTGGTTAATTGTTGGCTTTGAAGCCAATACAAACATGTAGCAATGGCTACAAAACAAAAAGGACAGAACATATTTTACAAAATAAACTAAAAAAAACAAAGCAAAACAACATTCGTTTACAAATCATACATAGTCTCATGAACAAATACATAAACTCTGTACTGAAAATGATTTTACAAAACGATTCATATCACATGGATATCTTTCACGATTCATATCACGTGTAACAGCATTTGTAAAAACTCATAAAACATGTAATAGCATATCTTTCAAATTTATTTCACATGTTACAGAATATATACAGAACCATATCACATGTTACAGCATATATACAGAACCATATCACATGTTACAACGTATATACAGAACAATATCACATGTTACAGCATATATACAGAACCATATCACATGTTACATATCTGAAAATTATATTACATGTAACAGCATATTTACAAAGTATTTATGCTGATGTAGTTTGGCCTCAAATTTGAATATCTTTGAAAAAGAACCAATTATGACATGATGAGATACAATATTAGTTTCATAACAAGTTTTAAAGTATTTGTATCTGTGTTTGTATCAACCAAATATAACATAGGAACTCATAAGAATCATCATTTCATATCACTGTAAACATTCATTAAATATGGCAAATCAATGAAGTTCTCTTTCCAATGTCATCGAAATAGAATATATTGAAAGCATGAGTTCAGTGCAGTTACAAATCAAGGGGGACAAAGATGAGGTAATGTAAAATATTTGAATAATTCTCGTGTTTGTTTCGATTATAAACGTTAAGTAGGATACCGTTGATGGAAAAATGAAAGAGGTGAGTTTCGATCAACATAAAAGAAAAAAAATTCGAATTCAAAGAGTTTTGCTAGAGATGAATTCAGGGATCATTTGTTGATGGCATCATCTAGTTCCGTCTCTGAATAATGCCTCCAATATCTTTGACATATTTAGGGATATGATCTTAGTTTTGTAAGATTTCACTTAAAAATGCATCCAAATCAATTCTGTTGATATTCACATTGGGATGTGAATATCAACAGAATTGGTTTGGACGCATTTTTGCTTTACACTTGTTTAAATAACTCAACGTGAATACATATAAACCAATATAACGATACCAGGGCCTAAAGTGTTACAATGAAAAGTGTATTATGAACTACTGATTGCGGGTGAAGATAAACAAACATTAAGGTCAAGTGACCATTCAAGATATAAGTTGATACCATTAAACAAATTTAAATGTTATATATCAGACAACAACGGCACAATTACTATTTTAGTTATAATTACGATTATTTCCTCATGGATATCCGGATATTGAAGAGATTGACAGCGCTCTCTTGGCCAGGCATCGACTCGCGACCTCCCCGTGGTCCTGACCGGAAAACGCTGATACTTGATCGAACGCCTCTAGATCAGGATTTTCAGTAGGCTAACGGCGAGTCAAACACGACAACAAAATTCCACTGGCCGTGTGTGCGTACACCCACGTGTACGCTCCCGGTACGGAATACTACGTGTCTCACCTTTATGGTGCATTGACTAGTGAGTAACAAGTGCTATGTCTAGCTTGTCTACTTGCGAAACATATACGGCGAAAAACCTTACTGGTCGTGTGTATAGTTTACTGTTCCCGACAATAGGTTATTACAAACGTATGGCGAACATACCTGGCTGGTCGTGCGTTTGGTTAACCTCGGTTATCCTCTCCCGACAAACAGGTTTTAGACTTTGTCGCTTCGATATCCGGCCGAAGGAACATGCTCTTCTTCCTACAAAAACACTCGTTGGGCCCTCCAAAGATCTACTCATCATCATTATCATCGCTACTTAGATCAGAGGTGGGTGGCAACTTGTGCTAGCCTATCAGTTATCACTATGGAGTAATGTACAACGAAAGGCACTTAGGTGGTGGGTTTAGCGTGATTAGTTGTAGCCAGCCTACTCGGCTGGAGTGATAACATTGAGAAGCTATCGGTCCGGTGTCAGGGCTTTCCCAAGGCCCAGCTAGTGGATTTTTCATGCCATCCCTTCAAACTATAGTAAGAACTGTCTTTTAGTACTCTACGATCCTACCCAGATCATGAAAAAGTTAGTTTAATGGTGGACATTTGGTACGTTCGCCTTCGCTTCCCCCGTGGTCTCTACCACAACACCTTTCTTCCCGACAATTTATGTCTAGCTCTTCTAACAACTTGCTTTCGGCACGCACAAAACAAGCATCACATGGAAACCTACACCTGGTGTCAAGTACAACACTTCTCCCAATCTCATACACAGGGATCCGTGCTCCCACCTATTTCTATAATTGTCAGCCACTTCAAGGCCTTCAATGGTAAACAATAAAGCATAAGGCCCCTAATTCTCCTACGAGATTCAACCGTGCCAGAAGGGACCAGTCACAATCCCGGACTGACAACGGTCGTTCTCACGGAGAATCCAAACTCTATTAGCTGGTAAAGCCCCGGACACATTGCTTCCCTACCAGTAAAGGGAACAGTAACGGGGGTGCATGTCGATTCTGTCTAATGTATGTATGGCTCGTACCCATAAAAAGCTTTCTGTCCAACTCGAACCAACTAAAAGAACTGGCCGCACCCACCTATCAAGACTGACCCAAGTGCCGTGTAGGTACGAGAACTTAGGGTTAATGGGGGGCTTTAATAGGATAGCTGGCTTAATTGCTGGCGAAAGTAGGGAAGCAATGCACGATGTCCGGGGCCCACCCAGCCCAGTCCTCTTTCACTCTTACTATCTATGTCAGCGCTTGCTGAGCCCGAGCTCGGCCTGCTATCTACCCTTCCAAATCCCAATGCAGCATGCCCACCCCTTCGGGGTGTCCTCGGGCAGGATATCGTTTTGCCGGACGGAGCTCTAGACGGAGAGACGACTATCGAAACTGTAGCGGGAGGAACGGTGCTTGTTGCATAGACGTCTACGGCGGGGAGCGAAGCGCGAACGTACCAAATGTCTACGGTCTAAAGATCCTCGCTTAGAGCATCAGACCTTACGGGTGATTCCTTAATGACCTTAATGACAAGACCTTGATAAGCTCCATTGAGAACGTGACAGTTACATGTAGCGACACTCGATTGTCGCCCTTATCACTCCGGCCCTCGATATCACGAGGCTCGGTGACACAAGGATTCCTGTATTGATGACGGGTTTCTGTGACAGGTTCAACTTGTACATAACATACCGTGAATGTTGATAATCTCCAACTTTTAGCTTGGTTATACGAAATTCTTAGACAAAATGTGATAAATTATGTTAATTAAAAGCAACTCAAACATTGTCATCCTAATTTAAAGACGTGGGCTAGATATATAGTGAACAATTGAGATTTAGAGCAACATAGAAGAAAGGGATAACAATAATAGGAGATAAGCTTGAGAAAAATATGTGAATAGAGAGTGTGATTAGTAAAGAAATATTTACAAAAGTGTGAAATAACTATAAGGCCTGAGAGGGAGAAAAATAGGGAAATCGTGATAATGATTGCTATAAGTATTGTCATATAGGCCGGACACGAAATCTTTTAAAAAGTTGTTTCCAATGTTAGCGTTTTTTCTACACTTATACCATTTGGCTGGAAAAATTGTCCTAAAGAGTTTGGTCCGTGATTAAACAAAGTTAACTAAGTAGAGGATAAGTTTTGTCAGAAATAGGAAAAAGAGTTAATCTTGTCGTGTTGGAGGAATTCATCTTCAGGGTGAAAAGTGGAGGGTTAAGAATATATATTAGGAACATTTTGAGGTATAAATAGGCAATAACAGAAATGGTAACTTGTGTTGTTCGCATTGTGTAGAAAAATTAATTGTTATGTTGTCAACACTGTTGTAAGGATTTTTGCAAAGCAGGAATGAACACTTTATTTCATGTATGTATCAACATTTGTTTCACTAGCGCATTATACATAGTCAAGTCGTCGATGAAATGTATAAAAATTGTATTTTGCTCTTAGTCATGCATATCGTATTAACAGCTCATAAGTTATTTAGTTTATTCAATATCTATAGCGAAATTGGGATGAGACGGAGGGTTGCTTTTCCTATATTATGTATTTATGAATGAAACCAATTATTTTGAATTTACCTAACATCCCTACCAAAGTTATCATGCGTGTGAGTAGTTTGTCTATGTTTTCCTAAATGATTTGTTTTCTTTTTTTCATTTGTCCCCAATCAGCGATGACAATTTTTTTTTATTTTACCTGTTTGTGTGTTAAATATTTTTGAAAAAATAATATTGATATAGTCTGCTTAAATCAATTTTGTTTACCAAGAAACGAATGATTAAACACTGATATAAAATTCATTCTGAAATATTATATCTTCATATTTCGATCAAGGTCGTATTGAATAGGTCATATTTGGACTTCAAGGAAGTAGAACACATGGAAACGTATGCATTTTGGTTCAGGGTGGTCCAAAATATGAAATAAAATAAAATAATGAAATATGTATGAAATCAACCGAATTGCTACACTGCCCTTGACTTGTGCATATGGTATATACACATATACAATTTATGGGTTGTATAAATCCGTTGTAGCCAATTTGTGCCATTTTCTTTGAGTGACAATAAAATAAATGGAAAAATGCACATTTGAGGGGCAATGTAAAAGACTTCATTCTTCAAGTATCAAGAGCCTTGCGTTTGACAGGACTGTCACTTCTCAGTACATAATTGAAACCCTTTTTTCTATTCGTACTGTGTGATCCCTTTTACGAGATACTCAAAACCATATAAGAGTGAACACCCGAGTGGTGATTACAGACAATAATAATAAACACATTTTCAAAAAAGTCAATTTGTTCAATTTTAACTTGGAATTAAATGTGGTAACTTTTAATTTTGTTCTGATGAGAAAAAGTCGACTGTAACATAAATTCAACGTTCATAATGTCAATATTGTTTCGTTTTTCATACTTTTGTAATACCAGGTGCGTATTCAGGAGGATATTGGACAATGCACCTTTCCAATTTGAGACCCAAAATGCTATATATTTTCACCATCTTTGACTAATCTAAAAAATTTCGACACGCTTCTGATGTATGTGATCACGTTTTTTTCAATTAATATTGATAATAGATACTGATGGTTGTCAATGTGAATGTTTGGTGAGTGGAAATACATTCCCTATCAATGTTTTTTACAGATGGCACGAGATCGGGTGTGCAACTTTTGTGTCTTCTAACGATAGATTATACGGACATAAAGTTTCTTTTCATGTCTTGTTTCGCACCAATCATAATATAGCACTGCTTTTCACTCCTCACTTCACAGTTTAAATCAACATTAATTAAGGTATCAATTAATGGTGAATGCTTGAATGACAACTGTTAACTATTGGAAAATCAAAATAAAATCAGGTTAATTATGCGTGAAATGTAATTAAAGTAATATAGTGTCAGTGTTTATAAATACGTTGTGTATCTTTGTTTTTATCATTGTTTGAATGCATGTATGGGTTTTTATAAGAGGAAACAAACACTGATGATTGTTGTATCTGAATGTTTTTTAGTAGTAAACGAAGCATGAACTGACAGTAACATCATATCATATGCACACGTTTATAACAATATTTGATCATTCCACGAGAGTTTTGACGAGAGTTAGAAATGTGAGAGGTAGCCATTTTGTGAAAGTGATACTGATACACGTCTCATTAGTGAATATCACTCAGTGAACACGTCTTCGTGAAAATTCCTTTCATTGTTTGTCGTGTTTCTGCTTCGATTCGCTACGTCAAGTTCAGTAAATTATGACAACTTGCTTGTTGCATATTCAATGAACTCGTCCTGTTTATTTTCTTATTCCAAACTATTTTTAACTCGAACTTGCTTTTCTAGATTGCCCTAGTATTCTTCTCACGCCTTTTTGTTTAACGTAGATTGACATATGTTTTCAATAATCTTCTAATTCTTTACAGGGATGTGGATGTGGAGTTTTAGTCGGGAGTCGGAAGGGTTTGAAGGAGTAGAAAGTCGGTTTCTATACCTGTAATCGGAGTAGTGTCAGAGTAGTGGCTTGACCCTTAGATATGAGTTTGAAGTCAGAAAAAATGTCCCATTTTCGACACTATGTGAATTTTAACCAGGGCCGTATACTGCTTTGTGAGGGGGCCCTGCACATATTTTTTTTCGTATGTAGGAATGTCCAATTTGGGGGACAAATAGGAAGTGTGTGTTTCTAGGAGGGACATTTTCAGAAAAAAATATGTGTCAATAGTGCAGATATAAATATATTTGCATTATTATACTTTCTTTACGTAAGATGTAGGGGAAATTGCCCCGTTTCCCATGGGTTTAGCCCAATAGGGAGCCACTGACTGCTTGTCCCTTCCACGAATTGAGGGGGCTGCGGGGTGCTATTAACACCACTGACTTCAACATCATATTCAATAGTATCGTCTCAAACATATTTTGTAAAACTTCTGTTGATAAAGAAGTCAACTACTTACACATACAATGTATAATGATTACATGCATTTAGTTTACCCTAGAAGTATGATCTGATAAATATGTTACGTCATGCTCCCCATAACTAAAAAAAAGTCAAAAACGAAAAAAAATGAAAAAGAAGAAGTACAAGACAAGAAGAAGAAGAAGAAGAGGAAGAAGTAGTAGAAAAAGAAGAAGGATTTATTGAGACAGATTTTATTTTTTAAGCACTGTGTGCCTGTACTGTTTTACTTTTTATATAACAGTGGCAACCTTACGGTCAAAAGTAAACTGTTACTTCTATATAAGCTTAATGTTCAGCCTGGGTAGCAACATTGAAAACTTGTGTCTATTCATATAAACTGCGCGAAAACGTTAGTGTCGTAAATTTTGTTTGATTTAACCCCGTCTTCAATGTAACATTTTTCGAAAAGGAAAAGAGGCCTGAATGGCGGTCGTAGAAAAAAAAATGTAGAAAAGTAGCACGAGGGTTTAAATGAAGCTTGTTGTTCTTTGAACATCAATTCTAGAAAGCACTCATAGTTGATCTTTTCTTATGAATGCACGGCAACTAGGCGTAAGTTGCACGGCAACTAGACTATATCTGCCATCACCGACGTACTTGTTTGGGGCCCCTCTGATAGAATCTTCGATTGGTAATCATCTATTTGAGCGGAAGTCTTTTTAGACCGCTTGATTTAGGAATGTGTGCAATTTTGATTTTTTCAGAAAAATGGCAATATTTTTGCTACTTTATCATAATTCTACATTAATATTTTGTATATTGGCTTCAGAAATGAATATATATCCACAAATCACGGAGGCAGGAAATGGGATGTTTGCTTATTTAAAGCAGGAAATCAGGTTTAGTGAAAGTGCAAGAGTTGGATGATTGAATTGTGATGCTTGGCGTAGTTCATAAATGGAGTTCTATACTTCCCATTTCTTTTGAAAAAATCGGTGTAAATGCTGATTGATTGAGGCGGATATATGTTTTCGGGTTTTAATGACACTACAAATGCATGACTAGATCGTTTGTGTTAGCAAAACCTGCGTATCCAGCAAATTGATATAAGACCGACCCGATCGGCCTTATCGCAATCAATCAATGACTACGTGTTGTTAAAATTGAATTCGAGAAAAAACTAGTCAGATGTATTGATGAGATCTTTAACGGATAATTTAAAACTTAGAGTCTCAAATACGCTTAATTGTCATCATAAGAAAATCAGTGTGAATATTAATTGCTACTTCATAATTACCGCAATGTTGAGAAGCGTGTAAATTTGCCTCAATATTGACGTCACCAGTCAGCTCACGTCCCGGGTTGTACGTTCAAAGTTCTTGTTTTTTTTCAGTTTCCAATATATTTTAACAATGCTACGTTGTAATCAATTATTGACTTACATACTCACTCACCAATGTGTTGAATAAATCAAGAATACCCAAATAAGCAAATCTAAAGCGAATCAAAAGGAAATTCATAATTCCCTCTTCCATTCTTCGCCAATATGACATTTCCGATTTTTCATTCATTTTCTTCCTATACAATTCCTTCCATTTTTTCTAAACAGCTACCCTACAACCATCAATAGATACATAAACAACTTTCCAGCATTCAATTAAGAATATCGACAGAGCACTTGATAATAGTTGAATAAATCCTCCCGTGGCTATAAGGCGATGATAATTTATCTCTAAGATTTAAGTGTATTAATGAGGAGGCTAATATTTGCCTTGAGAATGAATCACTTGAAGGTTAAGGGTCAATATAAAAGTGTATCAGTTGAAGTGATAGAAATACATTTGATTGAAGAAAGATGTAAAGCATTTTCATAAATGGATGGAACAAACGGGTGTGGGTAATTGATTTGGTGAGTAGGAGGGATAGAAAAAGAGAGGAAGTGCGAGACTAAATAGATTGAGCTTTCCGAAGGATTTGAAATATATAAAATATTGGAATAGATACATAACATGTAGAAACAAGACGAATACTCAACTAAATTAAGAACATATAACAATGTCAATACAAATCATGATGGTTAATGACATAATATGTCTTAACTGGGTGAAAAATTCAAAGTCGGAAGTCCAAAATGCAGGTGGAAATAAAAGGTTCGAGATTGTTTCCTGTAATTACCTGCTGGGAAAATTTTAGCTTATGTCTTGAGCTCATGGGCATCTTCCTCTATTATTCTCAGCATCACATGACCATAACAGCGCAGTCTCATCTCTCTTACCCTTTCTTTTACATTGCTGACTCCTAACTTCAGACAGGCCTCTTTTATTTAGACTGCTTAAGATAATAATACTCAGGAAATTAATAGTATTGTCATATTTATCTTTTTATTTCCAGATTGTTGATAGACGGTGGATAGCAACTATTTTGTCTACGGATCATCCATACGAAAACTTCAAACCGGATGTTGGAATATATTACTGCGGATCTGTAATCAGTCTGAATATATCGCTATAAATAGCAAATAATTAGACAATTGCATGTCTTTCACACTGACAATGTATTTCAATAATAAACGTGTGTATCGGGGGGGGGGGGGGGGGGGGGGGGGGGGGGGGGGGGGGGGGGGGGGGGGGGGGGGGGGGGGGGGGGGGGGGG
>JAUUEB010015337.1:0-17041 GCA_032362205.1 Clione limacina
TTTTTGCTGAACGTTTGGCTTATATGAGATAAGAAACAGAGAAATCTCGTTGAATGCATTTCGTTCTAGCATGTATAGCATCCAAAACAGACGTCACAATAGGGGAAAAAATGTCATTTTTCTTTTGTTCTTGTTTTTGCTGTGGCTATTAACGGTGATAAGAAAGCGAGAAATCTCGTCGAATGCATTTAGTCGTTGCATGTGGAGCATCCAAAACAGATGCTTGAATTGCATTAATATAGACTCCTGAAAGGAGAGTAGCCACTTTTTTAGTTGGTATGCACATTAGGCATACATATGCCTTGCATATTATCAGTTCTTTTGATCAAATAGATTGCTTTGAAATCGAGGTACCGGGTTTACAAAACTAGCAAAAGATTCAAATAATACACGGAATAGAAGGAAAAGAAAAAGAGATGAGAAAACATTACAGAGATATCAAGTTCTAAAGGAGATAGAGGTCAATCGCAACGCACACTGAAGACGGAAAGCAAAAATAAACAAACCAAATTGAAAAACAAGACCTAACAAACAAATCAAAGAGGGCATAGACAAACATAGTAAAATAGGCGAGAAACTAACAAGAGTGAGGAAAGGTCGGAAAGAAGAGTATTTTAATGGGTGGAAGTAAGGCTATAAAAAGGTGTGGAAAAGAAAGTAGAGTAATAATAAGCACATCAAGTCCTTCCATCGCGCTAGGAAATCACCGCGTAATGAGGCAAGTTTTTACCGTTGCCACAACATATCATGCTCAGAGCGAGGCCCTGGAGGACCTTGGTAAGGCCCGCGCCCCCTGAAAAACTCATCATACGACGCGCTCTGCAAACCCGCTGGTCGTTAGGCCACCTCTAAACGCTGCGCCAGATAGAACAGACGACAATACCATACGTAACATCTGACTGAAATTAACGCGTTCGCTGATTAGTAAAAAATATCTGCTGCTCTCGTAGTTCTTCCTACGCTTACAGACCTCGTTCTAATGCTCGCTTCTCGATATTTTTCACCGATGTTACATGTTTTAGTTGTGATATTTTTACTTATTCCCATTCGACTGCTGTTTTCACCCATTATATCTTACACCCCTGCACCCCCCCCCCCTCTGTTTTCGTTATCATTGTAGCAGCATCTTCAATGTTCTAGCAATTCTACAAGAAGGTCTGGTAATATTTCCCCCTCATGGAATTATCTTTTTTAAAAGAACGTTGAAATGTTTTCTTTACCCGTTCTTACCCTTCGTGTTATTTTGTTTGTGGTTTTCGAGAACATCTCTGCAAGACAAATTATAATAATTTATGATTTCCTGTTCTCACTGCCTTCTTTTATCGCTTACACTTGCTGGTCTATTTTGAGTTCATTCAGTTTATGGAATATCTTAATTAAATAATCAACAGTTTATGATATATCCTAATTAAATACTCAATCGTTTATGGGAAATCTCAATTTAATTAGCAACAGTTTATGGGATATCCCAATTAAATACTAAATAGTTTATGGGAAATCTCAATTTAATTATAATAGTTTATAAGGTATTTAAATCATATACTCAATAGTTTATGAGATATCACAATTAAAATCTCAATAGATAAACGGAAAAGGGAACGACCACATTTTTATCATAATTTACTTATCATAGATCCCTCGATCTAAAAACCTGATAACGATGTACATATGTCTATTGTCATCCATCTTTCACTGATATATGATAATGAAATGTATTTATATTCATGACAAAGGGTACAGTGTATTTAATTAAGTTAGCGTAAAGGGAAGAGCGACCCGAGCAATGTCACCCGTCAATCATTCAAAATTATGCTGAAATTAATATATGTATTTGAAATAATCAATAACAAGTACATTAAGTTCAATAAAATAAGCCTCTTACATCACCTACTGAACTAACAATGTTGTCACTCTGGGATGTCAATAGTAACTGATGGGGTGTCACCATGGTGTCACTGTTGGGGTGTCACTGTTGCGAGAGACTATTGCAAACTCAACATGTTCCAATAACTGTCAATGATAGATAGATCTAAAGACAGATATGTTTAAAGTTAATCCCTGAATAAATTCACGCAGCGAAAAAGTGCCCTAGAAATATAAAGTATCTTATATTTTGACAGGGAAGGTCAGTCAAACGCCTCAAATATTTATAAAGATTTGATATATGGAGACTGATCGTGAGTCTCTATTTAACATATATTAAACTTTCGGTTCACCAATAGAGTGCTCACCAATAGAGTGATCTAGATGAAAGGTATACATCTTTATTTGTAAAGATAGATAGTTGGAGGCTCACCATCTAATGTATTACACTCTCGGCTCACCGATAGAGTGCTCTACGAAATGCATACATCATTATTTATAAAGATAGATAGATGGATACAATTGATATATTTCTCTATCTTTTTTCTCACATTTTTGTCATAAGGTCATTTTCTAATTTTGAATTTCTTTCGTAAACGTTTCTTTAAGACTTGGTAGAAATAATGCGTTTTTACTCTTGCACTTTTGAATGTGTGTGATGATAAAATTACATTGAGAAGGAGCGTATAGTTAAGTTTATATTCTATTGTTAAAGCTTGATGCATTCAATAGCATCGGTCATCCAGTTCTATTGTTGTCGAAACGCCGTTGAAAAACGGAAGTGAACGAGTATTCCCTTAATGGCGGCAAACAAAGGCAACATGGGAACACACATTAAGAAACATAATTCTGCCATTATAAATCCAGATTGTCATTGTGTTCGGTCATGGCCCTAACTGCACTGATACACGCTAGATTAGTTTTATGACGACAGTTAAATATTTATTTGCAATACGTTGTCGATAAATTTGTAGACATAATATTCGACAATCATTCTTTTCTTTTTTTTATTGGAAATACCAGATATTTAATGAAATATTGAGCGGTTTTTCCATGTGTCATCTTTTATGTAATAGCAACTTAAACGTCATGAAATCAATTATATTATTCAATGAAAGAACTTCAGAAAAGATACAATACTTATAATTATTTTACCACATATGCGTACTAAAAAGTACATAAATAACGAGTGTTGGATATTGCAAAACGCCTTTCTTACTCAAAATTTTGAAATTGATTACAATTCTCGAAGACTCATTTGAACTTGCACTCCCCAAATCGTCTTGCCTTATCTCTTGATAATTCCAAACAGTGGCTTACTTTAACTGCTTGATTTGAACAAAACACAAATGACAATTTCAGGTTGCAATTAAAAGTAGAAAATTTTCAAGACTGCTGCAATTTCTTGTTCATGGATTTGCTGAAGCCACGTGTTAATTACAACATTACGAGCCTCTTTTTCGCCTCAGTGACCCCTGCCCATGCGCAAACTCGTCTAGACGTGAAATGAGTACGCTTCGGGGAACTCTCGCACGTGCAGCAGAAGTATATGTCAAAAACACGCGCGTTCAATAGTCTGTGAGTGAATGGAGAGATGTGTCACTGAACAAGGATAGAGAGATGAGAACAAGGAAAGAAAGTACTAGAAATAAGGGAGACAATAAAGGAAAGAGTGAGAAAACTATTGGAGAGATATAGAAAAGCTCGGAAGGATACAAGCCGAAATAAGACATAAAGTATAAGGAAACCATTATAAAATGAAATATGTCTTTTCTTTTGGTGTATTTATCTTATTTTCCCCCAAAAGAAATACACAGAATAATGATTTATATTTTTACTTCTTATTTGATGTTATCCTATCTTTTAGCCCATTGCTTTTTCTTAACACATTAAACATCTTAAATTGAGTTTTCGTATTTAAAACTCATGAAAACCGAATCCACGGGATTTCCGAAAATCAGCAGATTTTTAGTGGTTGGTGTACTAAAAAGGCCATAATTTGGTCAAATATCAACCAATTTTGCGATTGCTATTATTATTCTATTTTAGGTAAATTCATTTAATTTAAGTTAACTTTTTCATCTTCTCTATTTTGATTAGTGAATAATTCATTTTATCGGCTCTCGAAATTTGTAATTGATTATGATTGTGTCATAATACAATTACAATTATGATAGTTGATATAGAGTATAAACAATGTACTGATTATCTATTCTTTTCTCTATTTGGCTTCCTGTTATCATTTCTATATTTCAAGTATTATTGAATCTAGTTAGTTTTCCTGTTATTTTGAGAATGTACAGAAATTTCGGGTTCAGCAAGTGTTTTAAAAAGACTAATCTTTTAAACGGATGTATAGGCTAATGAAGAGCTATAAAGGTGAAACGTGTTGTCCTTTCTCAGGTGAAAATATGTGTAATCACTAGTAACCAGATTACTTTGGCTGGCTAAGTGTTAAGTTTTGTTTATTCAAATAAAGAAAAGACATTGAGTTCAAAGTTCAAATGTCATTGCAGGTAACACTTATTATAATTGTTGACGCTTAAAGTTATTATATGATTGATTGAGATAGTGTATGATAGAGATAATGAATTCTTCAGATAGAGTAAACAATGATTGAAACAGAGATTGAATGAAGTAGTGAATGTGTTTGATAGAGATTGATTGAGATATATATAATGATTGAAATAGAGAATGATTGAAATAGTAAATGATTGAGATAAATAATGAATGAAATAGATAATGATTGAAATAGAGAATGATTTAAATAGAGAATGATTTAAATAGAGAATGATTGAAATAGAGAATGATTGAAATAGAGAATGATTGAAATAGAGAATGATTGAGATAAAGAATGAATGAAATAGAGAATGATTGAAATAGAGAATGATTGAAATAGAAAATGATTGAGATAAAGAATGAATGAAATAGAGAATGAATGAAGTAGAAAATGATTGCGATAGAGAACGATTGAGATAAAAATGATTGAATAGCGAATGATTGAAATAGAGAATGATTGAGACAAAGAATAATTGGTAATTATCGACAGCAAGGCTGCTAAATCGAAGTGTTGCTTAATTTCGAGAATATGCTTGCAGTGATGTTGAAATTTATTAAAACAAAAAATAATTATAAAACCAACAGATGCAGATCCAGAACAAACAAAGTGGATTGAATCATTAAAACATTATAGATTTTAAAACATTCCTTGTAAACTATTATCTATTTTAAACCAATATAGCAGTGGGAGTAAAATAAAATGTCTCTTTAAATATTATCTAAATCAATAAACATTTTGTCAATTGTTTCTTCCCTCTTGTCTTCATGTAAGCAGGTTGATTGTGTTTTCTTGTTCTATTCATGGTAAGGTAAAAGAAGAGAAAAACTACTTCCAAAAGACTTAGACAATGAATAGAATAAGCAAACACAACAACCTGCATGCAGAGAAAAGAAAACAAATAATTTAAATTAGAAGACAAGAGAGTGCAAAACAGTTAACAGAATGTCTATTTATTTAAATAACATATTCTATTTCACGCCCACTGCTATATCGGTTTGAAATAAAAGATGATGAGAAAAATTGAGAATAATGAGACAAAACTCTGTTGAGGCTACAGCTCAAGTGAAAAAAAATTAAATCAATAAACGTATTATAGAGTATTGAAAATTAGAATAATCACTATATTAATGAACTCATGTCAGATACTGGACTCTTTATACATTTTAGAGAACTGATCAAAAACAGGCAAATCACAATGAGGGGGGGGGAGAGGGAGAGGGGGAGAAGTAATTTGATAGGCTTGATGTGTGAGTAATTAATGTCATGTTTAACTCATTACATCATTGGATTTCACAATAAAAGTAGGCGTGGTTGGGGGCCATTAATCATTGTCACAAAAACAAGGACCTTACATATTAGCCGTCTCAATTCACTCTCTCTGTCGGTAAACCTCAGTGAATCACACAGACGAATGGGGACACCGTTGACACACAAGGCCCCAATGAATCGAATAATTATGTCTTATAAATATGCAAATCGTTGTTCTGGTTGAAAGAACGGATTCAATTCAGCAAAATGCTTTTACAAAGATCAGTTTTTTGGGTTTATTGATACTGTCCACTTATCAGACCGTACATGTTGCTATAGTTAAGGTTAGTTTGATTCCTAAGCGTACAAGCAAGTGCACAAGTACGTTCATGTACTTGTTTATTGCCATGTGCCAATCATCTTTTAGGCCTTATAATATTCTTTTGTATTATGTGTAACAGGTTACGCATAACATAACTCTTTTTACATTATAAATCTCCCAAAAATATTTCTCTTTCAAGTCTTGCATTAGATAGTGTATTACCTATATAATAATTAAGTGTATAATGTTTATGTTGCGTATAAAATATAATGTAGCGTTAATATCGTGTGTATAGTATATAATGTAAAATGTTAAATGTATAATTTAAACTGTATTGTGTATAAAGCAAATTATATCACCTATAGTGTAAAGTAGTGCATCAGATAAACCCCTCCCCTCCTTCTACTATTACTGTTAATTAAATGTCACCTCAGTTCTAAATGGATTGTTTAAAACATCACAATAATTAGAAATGAATATGCTCACTTTAAAAAAATCACTTTCAATAAATTGTATTTATCAACAATGGCGATCATAATCATTATTGGTTTTTATAATTTGTTCATTTTAAATGAAGATTTTTAAATCTATGGCGTCATAGTCATCATTTTATCATTGAAGCGATACAAGTACAAATTATTGGACTATAACCTAGAAAGACTGACTTTGTTGATAGCCTAGTCGACAGTCGTATGTTGATAGCCTAGTCGACAGTCGTGTCATACTAATGTTGATAGCCTAGTCGACAGTCGTGTCATACTAATGCGTCTATCGATCTGGCTTAGACAGCTCAATTCACCTATCACTTGCAGGCGACTCGGCGCAGATCTTCTATTTCATTCACTCACAATCGGCCATGTCCTTTAACCTCGACACAATTTTACTCCCATCGATCCCCAATATACTATATCAGACGCGTAGCAGGATTTTGGAAAGGGGAGTACAAATGTGTTTCATGTCAGATCAATGGCCGCGGTCGAAAATTAAAAAATGAGTTAGAATGTTGCGAACTTAGATTATTTTTTATTTGGGGGTGGGGGGTGGCATTCCCCTATGTCCCTCTAGACTACGCGCCTGAACTATATACTCATACTCAACCTTGTAGACCAGCTAATCAAACACAATTTTACTCATATCGATCCCCAATATACTATAGACTCAACCTTGTACTTATCTAATCAATAGTCAATAGTCATTTGTTATTTATTTAGATGTTAATCTAAAATCACTATTTATTGATTATAGTTCTCGCTATTTAAGTGTCATTTTATAACTTGTTATATATAGATATATTATACATCACAATCAACAAGTGAATAGCCTACATCTATTTTAGTCAGCAAAGTGTAGCTAGCCGGGATAAATCTTGCCTTTATAGAAACAATAATTATAACAAAACGAAGTCCAAGAAACGCAACCTTCAACGAGTCTTTTCTCTTCAAATTCAGTTTCACTTGAAATCTGAGAAATGTTGGAGATTTCATTCTCTTTTACCCCTGTCAATTATCTGTCGACTCGGCGTAAGACGTCTTCATTTCCCTACAAACTTATCGCAAACAGTCTAATTCACAAACGAAGAAATAACTCTCGTAATTATGTCGTTTTTGTCAAAGAGTTACTCCCCTTAAGCACTCATTACATCACACCTGTTAGTGCATGCCTGCCTGGCTTCTTAACATGGCACTGTCGTTACACCTGTACCAAGTTCTCAATTTTCCCACTTCCGTTACTGCCGTTACCTTCACAATGATATACTCTTCGTGAAAGAAAAAGCATATTTACAGGTAATTTTCCTGAACATGTTACCAAATTTTCTCTTTCTTTTTTTTTAAACAAAAATCTTTTGCTCTAACACTCAACATCGTAATTACACAGTTTCCTGTTGCGCTCAGTTTTTGACATTTTTTTTGCTTCAAATGTTTTTAAGGTTCCAGTTGGAAAGCCGAGAAATTAGGATGAAATGATGTAGAATTATCACCATTTTATGTAATGATCTATTCATTTCAAGACAAATGTTTGGCACTCAATCATGAGGTCGCAGAGTAAAATAGCTAATAACGTCTCAACTTTGTTTTAAAACCAGTAATCGAAGGATTCGTAATTAGGAATTTGAACGTTTTGAGTCATTGAGAAGATGTAATATTTGAATGAAATGATGTAGAATTATCGCTATTTTATGCAATTATCTGTTCATTTTACGACACATGTTTGGCATCGAAACTTGAGGCCGCAGAGTAAAATAACATAACCTCATTTACATCAAAGAAGCTTTGTTTTTTGTCATAGAATAAAGTGTCCGATAAGCGAAATTACATGAGTAAAAAATAACAAATTTTACTCACCAGTATGTGTTCGTTTGTGTATTTTGAGGTTTTCGCTGCGAGCAAAAACTTTTCCACACCCCGGAAATGGACAAGGGAAGGGTTTCTCTCCTGTATGTACGCGAACATGGTTGACCAGCTTATACTTTGCCTTGAAGGGTCGACCATCACGTGGACATCCCTGCCAAAAACATGCGTGGTTAGCTTGTTCCGGTCCACCTACATGTTCTACTGTAATGTGAGTCACAATCTCATGCATTGTTGTGAAGAGTTTATTGCAAGGCTTCTTTGGTTCTGCCTGATCATATTCTACCCATAAACACGTGTGCTCTTGTTTGATTGGGTGTCTCATGAAGGGATAAAAGGCTCCTGGGCCGTGAGGTCCCATGTTCATCCGATGATGATGACCCATAGCGTTCATTGGATTGAGGTGCTGATGATGACCACTGAAGTGGTCAGCTGCTCTCGGATGTGCAGCCATCTGATTGAACTGATCTGCAGCTCTTGAGTAAGGAAACATTTGTCCGTTAACGTGATGTGCTCCGACTCCAGAGTGAGTGTGGTCGTGGAGGCCGGGAAAGAGCACGTGACTAGCTGTTGAGGCATCAGGGTGGTGAGGAGTGTGGAGGCCCATGCCAACGGAGGAGTTCACTCCAAACATGCCAGCATGATGGGCTGAGGATGTGTCATGGTTCCCTAAGTTGAACTGCTCAACACCACGACGGACAAGGAAGTCTCTAGCTGCGTAGCTGCTGATCTGAGAGTGAGGGGAACTGACTCCGTAACCGTTGAGCCCTTGAGAGGCGAACTGGTTGTGATGGAGTCCAGCAGTATGGTCACCCATTGGGTTTGGAGGACTCAGCTTGAGGGCGCTGTGGGTAAAGCTGTGTGGCGCTGGGCCCGTATCCATGAACGGATTGAGCATCATCTTGAAGTAGTGCAAAGGTCAAGAATTCAACGCTAAATGTTTTGGGTTATAGATCAACGTCTAGGGCACATTTAGTTGTCAGTCATCTTCGTTATGCACCTATGAAGAAAAGAGACAAAAAATCATGTTAGATTTTGATTATACTCATATTAAAATAAGCGCGGTATACATTGGGTAATAGGATTAACAGTATATAGTGCTAATATCTAACCTACATTTTTTCAAATTTAATGAGCAAAATCTTTTTTGATAGAAAACAATTTCGTTATCATTAAAATGTGTAAAGCTTTTGTCGATATTTTGGGATTTTGAAAAATTGAAGTAATACATGCTCCCGGTGTTTCGCAACATGGCTGGAATGTTATCATCGCGCATAAAGATATCTGATCTCTAGCCGATCTCTAGCCATATCACTTTACTGCTATCATTTACACTATAAATCGTAGACTCGTCGCTTCTTACTGCACTGGGCGAACTTGTATTCTGTCGTTAGCCTGTTTATGGGAGTCTTATATGATACGCTCCTGACGAAGGTGGGAGAAAAGACGGTAAAAATGCTACATTTGAGAAGATTATGCGTATATGATAATGGAAAAGATGGGTGAATGTTTAAACACGCGTTCTGGAAGGTAAAGATAGTATGGTTCATTTAGTTCATTGCAAAGAATGTGTAGAGGTTACTTATATGTTTGTAATCACCTACGCTTCAAGACTACCCTAAATATAATCATCATTATTACTTCTCTTTTCTTTCCTATTGCAAATAAATGAGTATGGAATAAAAAGGTAAATTAATTTAGGGTATTTTTTTTTTATAGGCAATTGTGTTGATAATTGATGAAGACGAAAACGAATACAAAGAAATAAACAGTGAAAAACGTGAGAATTAAGGTATAATGTTGTTATTTTATATCTTTAAAGTTATATACAACTCTAAGGCATTAGTTATACAGTCATCGATATAACACACACCTCACGCATCATTTCTCTAATGAAGATAGCAGCACGCATTCGGAAATTCCCATAAGAGAAATAGTCCCTTTATCTGTAATGATTGGGAATTCCCAAAGGGTTAAACATCCGCCCCCTTACCACTGGCCAGACTTCTTCCGATCCAGTTGATCTTGTCATAGTGTCATTAGTGTGAGGCCGGATCACTTCATAATTAATTGTCTTGTTTTAATTTAGAAAAAAAAAGGAAGGGAGTATTCTGGTATATTGATGACAATAATATACTAGGGTGTGTTTTATTCTTATCTTGGGTTAAGTTATATTTATAGTCTTTATATGTTGTTGTTGTATGGGTAAGAGTATGGGATGACATGATAAGAGAACGGAGAAGGTTAAGTTTTATGTGAGAAAGAAAGTCATGAAATGATAAGATGAAAGTAGCGAGACAAAGCTCGGTTAGTAAGTAAAGTCAACTTAAAACGAGAATCTTAAATCAAATGAACTGAACACGTCGTTTGCTCCGAACGGAACTCGACAAAATAATCGGCTTACAAAATAAAGTTCGTTAGGTTAGTAAAAAAATTGAAACTAACAAGAAAGCAGGTCATTTGAGGTGAGGATTGTTATAAGTGAGTTGTAAGTGTAAGTTATAAGTGAGTTGTAAGTGTATGTTAGTTGTGTTAAAACTGTATTAACTTCAGAATGTCAAAGTTAAATGGTTCACTCTGATTCATTTGCTACTGTTGAGAATATAGATGTACAGTAAGCCTCACGGGAGAAAGTTTAAGTAGTTCAAGTTCAAGAGAAGGATCAAGTGTAATGCGATTTCTTTTTGTCTTCCTTTTAAGTTTTGTTTGTTTGTTTTCTTTTCCTCTATTTGATTGGCGCCTTTTTAGTCGTCTTCCTATTATATAATCCATTGAGATATTGTTCTTCTTTCTTTTTCTATTTCGCTTTCTCTCTCTCTCTCCCTCCGTTTTTCACTCCTTTTCTCTCTCCCCCTATCTCCCTTTCACCTTTTATATTTATCTCTGTGTCTCTATGTCTGTCTCTCTCTCATTCTTTTCTTTATAAAAAAATGGTACAACTTTTGTTTCCCCTTAAACCATTTCCTTCATATTTTTAAACTTATTTTTTCTGGTAGTTCGATTCTGACACATTCTCTGCCTAAAAACATTCCTAAAAAAGGCACGTCTAAATAGTGTCTATTTTTTGGTTGTACATGGCGTGCAGTCTACCCTTTCAACGGTGCACAAAAGAACCACGAATAGTATTTAGTGAAAACAAGTCTCTCGGCAAACAGGCTACGGTTAGTACTTGTTCAAAATAAAAAACACAAGTTGTTCGACAACGACAGCGCTGGAATGGGCTCAAGACACGGTGCTGAATAGGTAGAGGGTAGAGAACAGGGGGGACAAGAAGAATTAAATGAACATGATAAAAGCGGTCATAATGGAGGGGGCTGGGTGGAGTTAAGTCTTAAAAAAGCTTAGTTCGGTAAAAGTTTGTAGAATTGCTACCACATTTCCCTGCTCCGGTATTTTGAAGTAAACATCTGACACATTTTGTTTGCCTAACTTCGAGTCATGTGACGTGGCCTATTCAATAGCCTAAGAATAGCGTAACAATTTCTTTGAAAGAAATTAAACTTTTTTTTATTATCAGGGAAGCGTAGATGCTGGTTATTTTGCTTGGCCTTTTGAAATATTCAATTGCCATAGAGGAATTATACAAATTATTATTTGTCTATGGCTTCTGCGTTACACAGGTATGACGTTTGAACATAAAAGGACAACACAGCACATTGCAGCGGAATAAATCTTTCATTCAACTCGCATGATTGAATACTGGAAGTTCATCGTTATCTAGCGTACAAAAGATTACACTGGGTTTTTACGTTTATTTGAAATAAATAGTTTAAAAAATCAGATAAGAGGCAATTAGACGATTGCTTACCAAAAAATTGCATTTATAAGCAGCTCTTTGCTATTTTCTATTATCTTTTTTAATCTTCACAATTGTCAACTTAGTAAGAAAGGACATTTCTTTCGTTTGACGTTTTAAGTTTTTTCTCTCCATTTTATCATCAATTTCAACAAAGTATTCAATTTCTCTCATGTCGTTGTGATATTTTGAGATGATTTATCGTTGATCAATATTCCAATTCATTTTGTCAGTTTAATTTTCTTCTTATTGATCATTGTCATTGCTTGAAATGAAAAGTAGCAAAAAGCTGCCTCTTCCAAAGAAGGGACAATATCCAAGCAAAGAGATAGCAATACAACTAATTGGACATTGTTTATACATAATTCAAAACAAGATAGTTATAATATATCTAAAATTGAATTTGAACAATAATTATTGTCTGTTATTATGCTGACAATGGTGTCAATGACGTTGGTTATTTTTAGTTTATATTTATTAGTTATTATTATTACTTAAAATGAAATCGGTATTTGATTGATTATTATAATAATAAATAAGACATACCTTGTAGGGGAAATCAAAAAATATAACATATCACAAAAAAAGATCCCACAATTATGTATAGTAGTTTATAACTATAAAGTGATGTAATCTTACTCCCTTCAATAGACCCTTTTGGACTGATGCATTCTTAAACAAATAACTTGTAGTAAAGTTATGTAACACTCCTTAACTACAGCTGCTATACAAGTGAGAGACAGGCTTTGAATAAACGTCACTTTGATTTCAATGTACGTTTTAATAATTCAATAATCCATATTATTACATTTTTATTCGGGTAAATTTTCAGTCTGTTTTACTCGATTACTAGGTTTTAATAATCGATATTACTAAATTTTTATTTCAGTAAATTTAAATGTAAACAAATTCTGTTATAGAAGATAGTTTTTATGTATGATTTTATTGAGTTAGAATAATAAAATATAAACAACCGCATGTGACTGACGTACTTGAAATACCATTGATCTAAAAACGCAAACCTTGGACACCAGGCTGTTACGTAATGGCGAGTTGCCACTTCTCGTCCCTGATAATGGTGACCCTGGTCATCAGGTCACCAGGGATTGGTTTTACAGTACATAAAGGTCTTTGAGCGATATTCTTTACGGTATACCGCATTACGTAATATGTGAGTGATAGACAATTCGACTGTATACGACGACATCGACATAAACTGCGACGAGATCAGCCACAAACATACAGGCGCTATCTCCTGCCCGTAAAGCCTTTATGTAGCCCATAAGGATGTACAATGGCGCTGGCATGACTTCTACAGCCTATAGTCGTTTGTGTTTTTAATAAGCATAGCGCTTACTTTGCTTAGTGCACTCTCGTATCCAGAGATATCTAATCTTCTGATGAATTATAATACCTAAACAAAAATACTTTATGAGGAGCGTACAGCTGTATTTTTTATGGAATAATTTATTTACTATATATTGCGAAGGGCATTCACAAGCGCTAAATTCATTCATCAAAAAATGTCCGTCCGAGTTGGTTTACATTGTCAAATCATGCATGTTTATCATAATATAACGTCGTATGTGCACCTATTTAGAAAAAGTCAAAACTAGATTTACTATCATAACAAACTATGTATTTATTACTCTTATTCTGTAAATATATGACGTAAACTAACAAGAACTATGGCACCATCCAATCTACTTCATCCCTTATCATCGCCATCTTATTGTGGCCGCACATTACACATTGGTGAGTCGGTCATATTGCCGTCGTACACACGAGTACTGTGGCTGCACATTAGTGGATATCGATTCCTCTCTGTTTGTAACTTGATCTCTTCAATGCCGCAAGCGATTAATTTCCTCAACCAAAAAATATGACGAGATCGATGTGGGTTCTATATTTGCAATTTATTCCGTTAAGGTAACTTCCGGTTGATTTGACCTCGTGTTCTAGAATTTGGTTTAGAAGCTTAGTTTGTGTCTTCCATTAGCCGAATTGACTTAGATATGAACTGATATTTTTTACTTTCATGTTTTTTTCATTTTTTTTCTAAATTACTTTGTTATGCTTTTGTATCATTCATTATGCAATCTGTGAATACATTTTCTGATTTAATTTATTGATGTATAGAATATTTTATCTAAAGAATGATACATGATTATAAGCTGCATATTGTTTTAACAGACCATTAAACACAGACTCAAAATAAGCAAATACTAAAAGTATTGATTGTTCTGTATAAGGTATAAAGTATTTTTCCTACTTAAGTGTTTCACTTTTTACAAAGTCCTGTAAATTTACTGAAAATTATAATTGGCATATTTTGGTCTGGTGTGTGAAGGAGAAAAATAAAGTATCCATAATTATAAATTTAGCTGCATATGACAAATTGTGTTTAGGCAAAATGCACTAACTCCTTATTGTCAAATGCCTGAAGGCAAATTGTGTCTCAAGGATAATGAAATAAAATGTATATAATTATCCTTGAGACACTATTGTCTTTAGGCCTTTGACATTTAATTTAATTTTTAATTTTAAAATGAATTAACTGTATTATGTCTAACAAGCAAATATATACAGCGAGATATGATACAATAGTTAATAGAATGTTTAGAGTTTAGATCATCAATTATACTATAGTTCTCTTGTGATATGATATCAAACATAGAACAATCCTATATTTATAAAGACAATAGTGTCTCAAGGATAATTATATACATGTTATTTCATTATCCTTGAGACACAATTTGCCTTCAGACATTTGACAATAAGGAGTTAGAATTGTAGTTTATGTTCTTGTGATGGAACGGTTTTCATTCGATTGGGAAAGTAGAAGAAATTACTATTATATACACAATTTGTAAGTGATGTTTACACGAGGGGCAGTAAAATATTTACAACGCTCTTTTCTGTAAATATAAGTGTTTAAACCATTTCTTAACAAAAATGAACATTATAATAATGTATGTATTATTTGTGTTTGTTATTTGAATTAAGTCTCCTAATTCCAATAATAAGGTAAATATTCGTTGTCAGCTCATGAAGATGATAATACATTTAAAAAGTGCTAGGTTTTGACTTTCTTAGTGTGAGGGTTTTTAGTAATATAGTGTATTTCTAGAACTGAATTGAAAGGTACTATAACATTTATCTTCTTTATAACTATTATAAGCAAATGATAGACAAATATGAGTATGGGAATGAATATCTGTTCGTGTGTAAACATTCAATTATTATTTACTTTTGATTTTAATCATTTTGAACTTTGCTTGAACTTTACCCTATCGTAACCTCTCCTATAGTATTGATTTGAAACTATAAATTAATTTCTTACTATTTGCTGTTTGTTGGTAGAAAACTGATTTTGTTACTTAAACTTGAACGATAAACACCTGGGTCCGTTTAGATAACGAGTCGTCTGGATTAGACGTGTTAGACTGTTTTATGTGTTCTTTGTCTATTAATAATAATAAATATCGTGTATATAGCGCTAATGGCCTTGGAAAACAAACCATAAGCGCATTATATTAATGTAAATCAGTTGGAAGTGTGTAATAAGATATTCACAACTGAAAAAATATTACCAATTTGCGTAAATTATTCGGATTTTTTTATTTTAGACAAATAAAAAACAGAAATTTGAACTTAACTGTCCATCTCATATTTCTACTGTCCCATTGCTGTCTTTGTTATATGTTACACTACAACATAACAGCTTGACACAACTAAGAAGTGAATAATGATATTCATGTTTAAATTTAGGTTGTTTATTGCTTTATTTTTTTTAATTCAGGAAAATGACATTGACAATGTTATAACATTTGGTCTATACAACAAAGAACAGAACTCTGTATTCAATTACCGTAGAAATACATTAAATCAAGAAGCTTAACGGTCGTTGCACTTAGATGGTGTCTGCCTTTCACGCTTTTGTTTTCCACTAAAATAAGAGCCTATTGGTTGTTTTTAACATCAAACAACGACACACTTTCTACACGCACTTAATCACACTCACAATTAACTGTGCCGAATCAAACAATTATAAAACGATTTCCATACAATTGACATGCTTTAAAACACGCGTTATTGTATTTTTTAAACTTCATGTGTGTATTCTTTCTTCATATTATCCACCAAGCTTCTAAGTTATTACCAGTTGCAAAGCGGTTCGTTAAAATTGTGATTTAGTTGTCGGAAAAAACTATTGATATGAAAATATTTAAGCTTTATTTCATTATGTACAAGTTTAATACAAATAATGCTGATAGAAAAATACAAAATTCACTTTAACAAGAGTTTAAAATTAATGTTGAATTGTCCCCTCTGATCGGTTTGGTTAAGCAATATTGCAATTCTTTCCCTAATCACTCATATAAAAGACTGGTTTAATACTAATATACAAGGGTTAACCGTGAATAAAACTGATAGTATTTGTAAAACTACGGATGATCATTTAGCTGACAGAAACAATCACAGAACGAACACAGATAACTTTAATCTCAATAAAGAGTTTATTTCTAACGATAAAAGTGTTTTTACTTGTAATGAATGTTGCTTAAACATAAACATGTTTACTTATATTATCCTAACACCATATATAATAGAACCCCTCAACGTGCAAAGCATCATTAAGTGCTCAATTATATGTAACGAATGTTGTTATACAGCGGTTCATAAAGATGTCTTATTTCTATCTAAGTATTTATGTAACGCGTTCTACGCACTCTAGAATCAAAAGATTCATCTTCCACATAATCTTCATTGTATTTCTAAAAACATTTCAAGCGTGTATCACCGTATAACGGTTATATCTTAGAATACACTCTTTATTTTTTATAAGAACCAGTAAATTTTGACTTGAGGCTGGCTGTTCTTAATTTTTCATCATTTTACAG